>VZTB01017334.1:664321-757545 GCA_013397245.1 Thryothorus ludovicianus
CCTTGCTCAGCCGGTTTCCCGGGATCCGCTCCCTCACGCCCGCCCCTCTCCCCGGCCGGCGGAAGCGCCTCTGCCGCGCAGGCGCAGGCGCGCGCCGGCCCNGGAGTTGGGTTTGCCGCGATGGTTTGTTGGGTTTTTTTTAATACGCCCCAGTTCCGCAGTCGTGAGGCGGGGAGGTGGGCACCGCGCCCCGGTGCTCGGGGCTGCCTGGAGCAGCTGTGAAACAGGGTGCGAAATGGGTCCTTTTGCATTAGATTTGTATGTCCTGAGTATGAAAAGCTCAGAGTGAGCCGGCAATGCACCCTCGCAGCCCCGAGAGCACCCGGCTGGACCGGCAGGTCCAGGGATGCGATTCTGCCCCCTCCGCTGTGGTGCGACCTCACCTGGGGGCCCGACATCAGAAGGATATGGAGCTGCTAGAGCAAGTTTAGAGGAGGGCCGCGAAGTTGATAAGAGGCCTGGAGCACTTCCTTTCTGAAAAGAGACTGAGGGAGCGGGGACAGTTCAGCCTAGAGAAGGGAAGGTTGCATGGAGACCCCGAGACAACCTGCCAGTGTCTGAAGGATCCTACAGGGAAGGCAGAGAGCGACACCTGATCAGGAACTGTAGAATAGGGCAAGGAGTAATGTGTACAATCGAAAAAGGGGAGACATTTAAATTAGATACTTTGAAAGAAATTCTTGACTGTGCAGGTGATGAGACACTGGAACAGATTTCTCAGGAAGGTCGTGGATGCCCCAACATTGGAAATGTTCAAGGCCAGGCTGGATAAGGCCGCGAGCAACACGGTCTGGTGGGAGGTTCTGCTGCCCATGACAGGGGTGTTGGGATTAGGTGATCTTTAAGGTCCATTCCAGACCCTTAACATTTGATGATTTAATGCTTGCCCTCGGACCTGAACACAAGCTACTGACATCGGAGAATCTGACATCAGAGAATCCTGACATCGGTGCTCACTTTGGCCTCCTGTGTTTGTTTTAAATTCTAGTAGTTGTGGCACCTGCTATCACTGAACCACATGTTTATTTCAGACTGTGGTTAGCGAGAAGAGTAAATGTGAGTACTCTGATTCTGTGAATTAAGGTAGTAGAGGAACTGCCATGAGACAGAGTTTGGAGGCAGGAGAGGTGTCTCTAGAGGACTGATTATCAAAGTCTTAGAAGTGGTTCACAGTGTGGTGTACTCTGTTGAAGTGAATGGATAAACAATGTTGAAATGACAGAAGTCAAAAAACAGTCCATGGTGATTGTGGCAGTGCTGAGGTAATGCTGATGTTTTTCAAAAATCTCCCAAGCACAAGCAGGAGAGAAAGGAAAAATCAAAACTTCTGAGGAAATAAGAAAAGAGGGAAGACATGTTAAAGAAAGGACACAAAAAGATTCCCCTTGTTTGGAGATGTTGGACACTGGTTATTAAAGTGATATAAGCAGTTTTTTTGATCTGTAGAGGTTACCTTAAATTCAAGGAGAATATTTGGCTTCCACATTTCAACACTAGGTTTATGCATGTGACATTTTATCATTTTGAGTTGATTGTGGTAACAGAGACCTAATTTGACAAGAGCTTGATTCGTGTGTGAGAGATACTGGTGTGTTTTTACATCCCTTTAAACACATAACTCAGTATTTCAGTTAGTATAATTGCATCCATGCAGACACAAATTTCACTTAGAAGATACAAGTTTCATGTTACTTCTGCAGTATATGCAAAAAGTGTTAGTTTATATGTAGTAGTTCTTCAAGCCTTGTTAGTCAAAATAAAATACTTACGTGCCAGTACAGTAAACTATGAACTTTTAAAAGCAGTTGGTTACTGAGTTGTATTATAGCCCATGTCATCCTGAGTAATGTCTTGACGGAGACAGGACCATATCTGGTATTTAGGGAAGAGTGACTAAGAAGTAGGAGAGGAAACTTAGAAGCAGAGAAGGTAATTGGAAATTCTTAGTCTCTAAAATCAACTGCAACGTAATTGATTAAGAAACAGATCTAAACTTCTCTTATCATTAAAATTCAGCCCATTAAATTGAGAATTTTATAGAGTTCTTTAATCAGAGTGCTTTATATGGAACGAAATGACACAAATGTGGTTTATTGTGACCTTTGCCATCATGACCTTTGCTGTAAAAAGACAGGGAAAAATGCTATGGGATTTCTGCTGTAATTCTCAAATAAATCATTACTTTTTTTTCTTTTCCCCCTCAATATGCAGAATGTCAGTGGCTGCTTACTGCGTGTTTTGCTACAGAAAAATAGGAACCTCTGGTCCAGCCACAAAAAAACACCTACCCTGGAATGATATCAGTAAGTACAGCTCATTATGTATCGATCTGAGGTGTTAATAAAAAGGAATGACATGACACCATGCATAATTAAATAAGTTTTAAGCCCTTGAATACTTAGTAATTAAAGGCTTCTGTTTGTCCCTGCTCTCTGCTTCTGACCTTGCTTTGCATAGTGATATGTAACATGATGCCAGCAGATTAAGTGGGTGCAGATACAAACACTAGATGAGGGTCTTCCCCTAACTAAATGTGATCTCCTTGAACTGTCTTCAATTCCAATTTAATCTCTAGAACCATAAAAGAATTACATTCATCAGCTGGGAATAAAGCTTGTTTCTATAATTTCTTTTTCCTTATTTACTTTAAGCTTTGCTTACTCTCTGTTTTCTTTGGTGCCTTTGGCATATAATGACAATTCTTACAATTCTGAAATTTATTTCTGAGCATTAAAGATAGGATATTTCAATTTCTGCTCTGCAGGAAGCATTCCTTTTTTTTCATTTTCAAACTTCTCTGCCAGTTATTTCTTCAACATGTAGCTGCTGCTTCTTCTCTGCATGCAAAATTGTAATGGCCTCACAAAGATGGAAGCTGATAGCAGTGGTTGTGGGGCAAATCTCCCAATTCATGCTGAGGAAAAGAAATTTTTCACGATAGGTGAGATGCGTTCCATTGGGTTTGCTGCTACTGGTAATGATAAGAGTTTCTCCGTATAGGGAGCCTTGTTTCAGATAATCAGATCAACTTTGTAGATACAAAGCTTAAATCTGGAAGGAATCATTAGGTTTAAAAGGCAAATTGTTGCAATAGCATATATTTATTATCTGTTTGCTTTATAAACTAGATTCAACGGAATTTTTTTTTTTATGTATTTTCTTATGGAGACTCTACAGGACTTCTCAAAGAACATACATAGTCCTATATGTAATAATATACATTGAAGAAATAGCTGCAACATGTAAGAAAAAGTTAACTCCTTAAAATTACTTAGAGTTCCAAATCACTGCTAGTGTTCCAGGCAGAGAAGGTTTACTGTTGATTTTGGTAGCTGAGCAATGAATGCAATTGAGGGGTAGCAATATTCAAAGTGAAGAGCACTTGCAGGGTACATGTTTTATCATCTTCCTTAGGACAGCAGGAAATCTGAATCAAGTAGTGTTTTCTCCAGTTGTAAATTTTGGTTAATAATTTCTTGAAAGCTAGAGAGCAATAGAAAATTTTTTTAAAGCTTGTTCTTTATGGTTAGTACTCATACTGTCTGATAATCAAATTGTAACTGTTTTTATATTGAGGTGATGCACACAACCTTGTTTGACATTCGGTTTTAATTTTTTCAAGGAAAAATTGCAAAGGTAACTGGATCGCTTATACTAGGGTAAGTTGTAACTGATAAGCATGTATATAACTTATGGATACAGTTAAAATTTTAATATGTGTATCTTTCAAAAATCTGATCATACTAGGGAATGTTAGACATGGTAGAATATAGTCTTGAAGGACAATTTCTGATTGTTATAACTTATTTCAAGGATTTTATAGCTTTTTCTCTATTTTAAATCAAAATAATCTGCAGACTATTAGGTATTTTGTAAAATCTACGTGATTTCTACCAATGTGATTGCTATTTTTTCATTATATTGTTTTAATTGATATTCATATGCAGTTTTCTTTTCTTTAAAGAGGTTTTGTATTCATTACGTATGAAGTCCTGTCCTTAAATAAGTTACTGCAAATTGATACTCAAGCTCTACATCAAGAAAAACTTAAGTCTTATGTATACGTACGTACAGCTTCTCTAGGTCCAAGTGAATATCAAGGTAAGATGCATAATTGTTTGAGTTCTAAAAACAGAATTCTAAGATAATAGAATGTTTCTGGAAGTCACTCTTACATAACAAGTAAAGATACATTTCCTGAAGTCTCTTGCCAAGAAACGTCAGCAAATTTGTTTTAAGCTGTTAACTGGTTTGGGGTTTTTTTTTTCAGATAGTTCTTTCTATACACAGTTCTCTATCTATGAGATAATTCTTTTTATATAATATCTATATGTGTATGTTTGTGTATTTCTTTTTCCATATATTAATGAAAAGTGCTGTGAGGGAACTGTCTTTCGGACTTGAAGTAATAAAAAAATACTCTTGTAGGGATTACTTACAAAGCCAGAAAAGAAATCCATAAAGCAGTGAGGAAAATTCTAGAAACAGAAGCTAAAATCTTCCGGAGACCTTTTAATGGTAGGTATTGAAAGCAGGACTTTATCTGAGATTATTATTTTTTAACAGTAAGAAGTATGGCAATAGGAAGTAAAACATTTTTTCTTACAAAGTTAACATATTATTTTGTTCTTGAGACAGTAATAATAGAGCTTATAATTTCTGTATTTATATGGATTATCAGTCAGTTGTCTATTTTCTGTGTATTGAAACAATTTCTTTTCTTAAAGTAAATGAAAATGATGGTTAAGAGGAGACGTGAGGGTTGGTTTTTTCCTTGTTCCAGAAGATATTTAAAAGTTAACATACCAAGTTAATATTTGATATAATTTTTGTGTAAAAAAGGTGCTTGTGGGATGAAATACACCCAAAATCTCATTTTACAAAAGCATGTATGCTTCTGTCAAAACTGACAATATTAACTGAAAGGAGCACAATTTTTTGGAGTAGTGTTGCTGCTTTTTCAAGTAATTTGAAACAAGAATTTCCATTTGTATCAGAAAATGTGCCCCTGAGGCATACTGTCTGTTCTCAATTATTTCTCTGTTAAATGATTATAGCAATATGCATCTCCACTGTCATCTTATGAAATTAATTCTTCAAGGTCAGAGCCTCAAGATCTGCTAATAATTCCAGTTGGTATCTGTATATGTCACATAGATACATGAAATATCAACTTGGTGCCACTAAAATGAGTCAAACTCACCATTTTAGGATCAGCATTTTACTGATGTCATTCTGTCATTGTTTATTGTACTAATTTAAGGTTAAAACGTTACACTCTAAATTACTGTGAATGAGTAATATTAAAATATTTTAAAAACTACATATTTCCTTACTCCACAAATAAAAGCTTGGCTGGTTAAAATGCTCATAAATAATAACTTGGATTTTATTTGTTTCCTGGTCAAAGAACAATTCAGTACCTTTGATGGAGAAGATCATGAGTGTGCCTTATGGCTTCTCTTAAAGAGGAGTCAGTCAGAAGACAAAGCAATCCGACTGCAGGCTGTACAAGACCTGGCAAGCAACAGGCACTGGCATGGTAATGTATGCTGATGAAGCCTCATTTGTCCCAAAAATTCCACAGAATCTTGGTTACCTGTTCCAAGTCTGCTGACAACATGGAGAAAAGCTGGTAGCTGCAAAAAGCATAAATATGCTCTGAAACTTGGTCTAAAATGTGGGGGAAATATTTACATTTCAAGTAGCTGTTCTTTGCTATTGCCCTGTCACAGTGCGAGTGTGCAGTGCAGGCCTCTCTCTGTTTCCCCACCACAGGATTGTAACCATTGCTGTGACGTGGGAGAGCAGTTCATGCTCTTTAGTTCCTTGGGTTTTCTGTTGGGATTGCTAGTGCAGTCACAGGTTTTGGCAGTGTTTTTTTTATAAGCACTGTGTGGGACTGAGTTTAAGGCCATGGTTAAGTTAATTAAAATTGGTTAGGAGCTGATAGGTAGTAATGACAAACCGGAGGTAGAGGACTTGTCTGTACAAGTGTTATCTGTAAGCCATTTTTTGTCCTAGTTATTAATAGTAATAAGTTTTCCCTCTTGCTCTAGCAGCAAATATCCTTGAAACCCCAAGTAAAGGGGAGGTATGTGTATTTTTGTTTCCTCCTCTCCATCGCCAGGCTACATAAACTAGATGACATTCTGTTCCGGGCTGTCATTTTGATAATTTAGTCAATTGTGGATCCTTTACTTTTCCAGTGCAATTCCACACTGTGGGATTTATCTTGTTTTGAATTTCCTCTTTAAAATTCTGAATAATTTCCACAGGGAATTTACACCAGCAAAAACTGTTTGAAAATATTTGAAAGCTAGAATGTACCAAAACTGAACTTTGTCATTTGTAGATGAATACCTTTAGCGGATGATTACAGAGCACAAGATGTCCAGTACCAGGAATTTAGTTGCCTTTTGTTATCTCCCTTTCTCTGTAGTGCTCATTGTTATATTATTTGGACATTTCACAAACACTAATTATTTTTACCAACTGCCTCATGAGGGAAACAGGCTTCTTTTTAACCTGGTAGTTCAAAACCAAGTCAAAGAAAGTTTAGGACTGAAAGTATGTGCTAATTTTTCACAACTAGGACAAAGTGTTCAGCTAGGACCAAAGTGTTCAGCTCCAGTGAGTTCATTTTGCAGGTATAAATGATCTCCACTGAAGGAAAGATATCCCAATCTACGACTGTGAAAAGTATATTTTAAATGGCTTTTCGGTTTTGTTCTAGAATTGTATAACAGTGACAGGAATACAAACAAGTTTTTTTAGAAAAAAATGTTGATCCTCTTCAAGGTTATATTTTCTTTTCCTTCAGTTTGCCACTGAATTATCAAACTGGCCTATAATGAACAGTTAGTGCCCAGGTGTATTTCAGCTCAGTGTAGTGCTGGTCTAACATCTGCAGTTTTTAACGTCTGGAATTTGTGGTCAGAAAACCAAAGGGGTTTTTTTAAGTAGACTGCAGAGAGATGGTTCTTCTTTTCAAGTATATTTACAAAGTAGATCGCAAACTACTTTTAAAACAAAATTATGTATTTAAGGTTAGTTTTAACCCTAACATTGAAATTCTTGCATAACAGATTATCAGTATGGCACAGTTGCTCAAACCTGTGATCAAAGGACTGCTATAGGTTTGGCTCGATCCAAAGATGTCGACCTTCGCTTTTTCCTGCCTCCACCACCATTGCCAAAAATAAAGACTGTAAGTAAAGGAGAAGTAGGTATTAGATCATTCCTAGTTGCTTGCTTCATTTTTACTGCTTTTGTTATTGAAAGTGAAGTTCTTCTAAAGTAACTTACTAGTATTAAAGTACTAAAATCCAAAACTGTCATATATTATATACCCCTGGGGTGTATCTGCGCTAGGGAGTGGTATGATGGAAAGAAATGAGGTTGGAAGGATTATTCTTGGACTATATATCCACGTGACATATTTACAAGCAGTGAAGTCTTGAGCCAGTTACAGTCTGACACACACACTGTTTATCTCTATCCAGTAGACAATGTAAAGAAATCATCCTGGACTACCTTGTTGACACTGACAGAATTCTACACAGAGCATGCCGCCGGAGGCCTTTGCCTCCTTACTACTACTGTGGTGCTCTGCTGTAGGCCCACCTCTTCACTGCCAGCTTTTGGGTGCCAGCAGGTCCTTATAGGATTAATTTGGCCTTACTTTTTTTTTAAGCTAATTTTTAACTTAACACATTTTAAATGTGTTTGTATATATTATATATATAATAGTCTGAAGAGTCATGTCATCAGCTTCTTCAATAAACAGAACTGGCATATGAAGTATAATATGGAAGGTGTTTTGTAGTGCTGATAAAATGAATAGGGGCAGAAGGCCCTGTCAGAAAATATTTATGTATCTTAACCAACAGAACTCTGAATATCAGCTTTGACTGGGTGTGATATTCTCAGTGTTTGCTTTCTTGCCTTTGTAGCATTATGTGATGGTGGGTCTGTACCTGTCAGGCCTTAAATACTAGGTTACACTAGTCTATGGTTGTGGATATATTTTTATAGCAGCATGATTGCTAGGTGATTGAAGCTAGGAGTTGCCAATCTGCTTGGCAGTTAGGAAGTTGAAGCAAATAATTGTGGCAACTCTACGCAAAGAAGTCTCCATCTCTAATTTTACTGAAGAATTAGAATCAGAGCAAGTTCCTTGGCTGTGGGCAAGGAAAATTACTTTTTGAATCTGTCAATCAATGTATGGATTGTCAAATGAATATTTATATTAATTTTTTTAGACAAAACTTTACAAGACACATCTTAATTTTTTACTAGTGATTTATACATTCATTTTAATGGAGCGGCACCAAAAGCACAGCATCACAAGTTGGTGAATGGGGAAGGTGATTGTCTCTCACTCTGCTCTGCACTGGCCTTGAGCATTGTGTGCAGTTTTGGGCACCACGGTATAAAGTAGACATTAGACTATAAGAGAGTGTCCAAAGGTGGACAACAAAGATGGTGGAGGACCTTGAGGGGAAGCTGTGTGAAGGGAGGCTGAGATCACATGTTCTCTTCAGCCTGGAGGAGACTGAGGGGAGACCATGGCAGTTGCAACTTTCTCCGTAAGGGGTAGCAGAGAGGCAGGCACTGATCTCTTCACTCTGGTGACCAGTGACAGGACCTGAGGGAGTGGTCTGAAGCTCTGTCAGGGGACTTTTAGACTGGATATCAGGAAAAGTTTTTCACCCAGAGAGTGGTTGAGCACTGAAACAGGCTCCCCATGGAAGTGGTCATGGCCCCAAGCCTGACAGAATTCAAGCAGCTTTTGGACAATGCTCTCAGGCACATGGTGTGATTCTTGGGGTGATCTTGTGCAGGACCAGGAGCTGGACCTCTATGATCCTTGTGGGTCACTTGCAACTCCAAGTATTTTATGAATCCATGAAAATTTATGTAGTTAAGAGTGAACTTTTATCTTTAAAGATAAAAGTTAAACTGAAGTTGCAGAGCACTTAAGTCCAGGGTTCATATTTTATGACCTCATTTGTATGGCTGATTCCATTATTTCAAATATTTCTCTCATCTGAGTTTTGCTCCATGCTTTGAGCAAAATAACCTAAAAGCTGTTTGTGTTTACTTCTCACAGGATTATCCCATAGAAGATGAACTTCGCTTGTTGTTGGTATCTTTACCTCAGACTGGTCTTGATCCATGTGTCCAGTACTTCACATCTCTTGCATTACGTGAAAGTAGCCAGACTCTTGCTGCACAAAGGGTGAGTTTCCATCTGCAGAACAGAACTGTTTGGTTCTTTGTTCCTGTAGAGCTCAAAGATACAAATCCTTTTCCATATTTTTGATCACTGTAAGAGAAAGAGGAATACAGACACTTTGTGATTGTAGAACATGAGCAAAATCTTGTGTAAATAGTCTCTCTGCTTGAAAGCTTGTTTATATTTCCCAGCTGTACTGGTTGAAAGGTGTAGTTAAAGATTATATCTTACAAGCCTTCTCATTTAGCAGACATTTCAGCACTCTGTCCAAAAACATTCCTTCCCCTGGTAGTGTTCATAAAATGATTTTTCACATTTTGTCTTACTGTTGTTTGAATGTTCTTTAACTGATGAGATTATTATACCTTTCTTAAGTCTCTAGGAAAATGGTAGATTGTTAGCACATCTTAAATAGTAAACTCTGGTACATCATGTGGAAGTGCCTCTCTGAAATATGTCCCTGTTATCAAACCAGAATTGGAGTAGTCTATGGTCTATTTGGACCTGGATCTAGGAATTCTTTGACTACGTTGTTCTGGTTTGAAAGCCAAAACCAGTGAGACACTCCAAGTCAGAAATACAATTTATTAGAAAAAGGCAAAATGAAACAAAAAGGAAACAAAATACATGCAATAAGGAAAAAGAAAATCACTGACAGAGTCAGAATACAACCTGACACCCTGTTGGTCAGGGTGTTGGCAGCAGTCCAGTTGCAATGGTGGCTGCAATACTCCTGGAGTAGCAGTTGTGGCCCTGTCGAAATAGTGGTCCTGTAGAAAGGTGCAGCCCTCTGCTGCAGGTCCAGTGGTGATGGATGGGCCTGTTCTTCCTCTGGGAGTCCAGTGCAAAAGGCTGACTTGGTGCTCCAAGTCTCAGGTTTTTATCCAGGTAGAGGGGCTTGGCTCCTCCCCCCTGGCTGGAGCATTTCCCAATGGGATGATGGAAGTTTATCAGTGGGACTCCATGGCCCATTAGCAGGAGACCTATCCCTGGAGGGAGGATGGGTCATGGAAGAGATAAGGAAACTGCTCTTGATGGTTTCTTATCAGCTGGCTTATCAACAGAAGATAACATCACTACCCCCCACCCCAGTTCCAACAGATAGCAATAGAATAACACACCCCTGATTACATTTTACACTGCAACTCATGACACATGTCTGTGCAAGAACTTCCTAAGTGGCTTTAGGGATGTCATTTAAAGTGCCATTATTGTTTAAAAATAATAATAATGTCAGTTTCATCCATTTTCTCATGTGAGTTTTATTTTTTGTTTTTTAAAAGTTCTGACTTCATTAATCAGTGATCGTTATTTTTTATAAGATACAATAACAAAAATGAATGTCATTTTAATAACAATGTTTGTCAGTCTTTGTTTAGAGTTTTCAGAGTGCAATAACTCTTTATTTTCTATGACAGAGTTATGTGTGCTATTTTTACACTATCACTCCTTTACTGTTTTCGCAGCCAGAGCTCGTGCTACAAAGGGAGCTTTGGTAAGACACCACACTTGGAAGTATTTTGATTTTTATTGAGGTTATGTTGGTCTTTCTGCTGCGTGATTGAGAGGCTGGTCTTCTGAGGCTGTGCCACATATTGAAGACCTTTCTTCCTCCTCTTCTAAGTTTTGCAGGTCTAGAGTTATTCTGATTCTTGCTTTTTTTATGCTTAAGCAAATGATCTTAAAAGATGACATTCATTAACCAAATGAAAATACTACATTTTCCCCTTTATTGTATGTTTTGAAGTTAATAGACTAAGGAGACTACATGCTGAAAATCTAGTTAGTATTTCCAGTTAAAAATAGTAAATACTTTTATGATGTACTGTTGTGTAATTTGTATGTTTTGAGAAGTGTATGCATGCTGTGCACTCTAAAGCAATTTCTATAGATCATTGCACACTTAACATTCTAGATTAGAAATCCTTTTTT
Organism: Thryothorus ludovicianus; assembly: GCA_013397245.1. NCBI lineage: Eukaryota > Metazoa > Chordata > Aves > Passeriformes > Certhiidae > Thryothorus > Thryothorus ludovicianus. The sequence goes on from VZTB01017334.1 coordinate 675,495, forward strand.
TTTTATGTAGCCATTTGAAATGTGTTACTATTTTTATGGTTTTTCATTTCAGGGAGGCTTATGGTGTTTTGGAGGAAATGGGCTTCCATATTGTGAGACATTGAGTAAAATCCCTTCAGAGACAGTGGAACTCTTTTGCTTGCAGGCTTTAGTACAACATTCTAAGGTAATTTGTCTTTAAACTGTAACTGAAAAGCTACACATTTATAGACATTCCTTTCTAATGCACTCTCATCTATTGGGAAGGAGTTACCATTTCCTTGTTTCCTACCCCTTTCTCCTTCTGTTACAATGTTTAAACAACCTAGAGGGGTGTCAAATGAACACTTTCCAGTAACAAAGTAGGGTTTTTTCTCATGGAGAAGCATATGTAAGTTTTGCTGTTGTTTCTAATTCACCCTTACAAGTTCCTGTGTACTATACCTGTAGGTATCTTTCAAGAAGTAAAAGGGCAGCTCTGAGGCTCCAACTTTCTAAATTTTTTAGAAAGCAAAATAGTGTCATGAATCACTCTAATCAGAAGCCAGAGCAGAATGCAAACCTTACCCATACACAAAGATGTTCTTTGGGCAGAATATTGCATAGCAAGCAGCTAATACAGTAGCCTTCCTAGGACCAGTCTGTTTTTTGCAGACACAAATGAAGAGTATGGAAAACATTTTGTAACAATTATGCCTTTTGTTTCCCATTACTGCATTCTTCTGTGTATGCTTAATTGTTCAGAAGCCTAGAACACTGAAAAACAGTGTTGAGAATGCCAAATGGTTACTGATAGCTGGGATGGATAAAATGCAGTTTCCCAGTATTCTTTTCATGTCTTCCATATACATAGAAATTCTGGATTAGTCTAGAATTTGTTATATTCTAGATTTTTAGTTTAAGAAAGTTGTTAACAGTACTCCTTCCAAATACCTGTTGAAAGCCACAGACGAGGATATCAGCAGTTCCAAAGCTACCATGCATATTCATCTGGACTAAATTGTTGCCCTTTAGATCAGTAATGATAGCAGTACTATTTGGAATGTAAAAGAACTTCTTCATTTTGAAGAGGAGGAATTATACTGATTGCATTTTGGGTGGTGGACAAGTGGCTGTGGTTGAGATAATGCTTTAGCAAATGCAGACAATTGACCTGTTCTCTCAAACTTGAGTTGAAATTTGATCATGCCAAGTGGACACCATTTCATTTCCCTCAGACATGAAGAAGGGTAGAGAGGTGGTACTCAGATTTTCAAGTTGTAAATTAATAGGAATTATGCGTTTTACATATTGAAATATCTATTTCCTCTTCAAATATAGCATCATAAATTCTAGATTAATAATAATCCCTGTGGAACAGGAACTGTCTTATACCTGCTGCTTAAAACTTCCTAATTTATGAATTAGCAGCATCTAAAAAAATCCTTTAGCAGAACGTCTATTTATTGTCACTGTTCTTACTCTGTAATGCCAGATTTCTTCTCACTGTGATAAAATTGAAGCTAAAGGAGGCCTCCAGCTACTGCAGAGGATATACCAGCTCCGTAAAGATTCGGCAAAGATACAGAGGAACATAATCCGCATTATTGGGAATATGGCTTTGGATGAACGTCTTCACTCATCCATAGTACGTGCAGGTAAAAGGAAAGCTGTCTCACTGCTAGATTTCTACTCCAGAAGTTTCAGATAAATAAATAAATAGAAAATAGCAATATGCTGTTCTATAAATCCAAGCTGGCTGATGTCTGCCTGTTAAATACAGCGTGCATTTTTACACAAAGGAGAAGTAGCAAAGGCGCAGATGAGGGTGATTAAAAATTTACAATGGCTGTGATATGAAGAACAAATAACTGGACTAAGACACTTAGCATGGAAGAAGAAACTGAAAGAGAGTATGACAGATTTATAAAATTCTCTTCACTGGCATAGAAAAGGCAAAGAGGGAATGGTCATCTGCTGTCTGTTGTAATGTAAGGCCAAAGGTCCTTGTACATTAAATTATAAAGAGACAGAAGAAATAAATAATATTTTCTATTACCAGAATGAAACTTACCACAAAACATTATGGTATGTAAAGACTCACAAAGCTTCAAAGAGTGATGAGACAAATTCATGAAAAGAAAAACCCATAAAGTTCTACGCATGGAAACCAAGTTCACTGCAGAAATTCTGAGGGTATAGACTAGAATACTAGACAGAACTACATAATTGTCCTTCTGTTGCTTCATTGTTCTGCAGCTTCCATATTGCTCACTTCTGAAGAAAGGCAGCTGGACTATAAAGGCCTTTGTCCTGAGCTCTGGCACCATTCTTAAATTCCAGTGATTGTTGAAACCATACATGTAGAAGAGATTGAAACAGGGGAGTCAGCTGCTCCCTGGGACAGAGCTCTCGGTACAAAAGGAATTTTAGACAGTGAATGAAACTCCTGAGATGAGCAGTCGGATACTGCTAGTCCAGAGTTGATAAAGCTTCTCTTTTATTGCTGGATGATGCATAAGAAGAAAGAACCTCTAAGGCTCTTTTTCTTGCAAAAACTGCTGGCACAGGGAGAAGAAGAACAAAAACAGTCATGCACTGTTAGTAGCTGTGGTGGAATGTCTGGGAGCAGAACACTTATTTTTGATTCTGAACAGGTGTTTTTGGCTCTTCATCTTGACTCACTCAAGAGAAATGCAAAACTGGAGACCAAACTAGTTTTAGTCAGACTATCTTGGCAGTCTTCTGTTGTGTTTGGAGAGCTGAAAGTAGACTTTAGATAGTATTCATCTTAAGTACAACTTTCACAGTGGTTGGCATATATTCTGCTTAGAAACATAATTTAAATACATTATTCTTAAAGAAATTTACAGTCCTCAAAGATCCTAGCAGTTTTGTTTGTTTAAGGCAAAACTCAAATGTCAATTTGTTCTTTTTCTCAGTCTATGGTACATGATCTTGAATTAGCAGCTTACTGAGTGTACTAATAGCAACATCATGTACAGGGTTTTGAAACAATGCTCATGGATTAAATTTACTTTCCCAGGTTTTATTTATGGACTTGACTGTAATGTAACTGTGATTTATAGGCTGCTTTTGCTTGCAGCAATAAGATTTATCAGGATTTTGAAGAAGCATGTGTGCATATGCCCATAAAAGATATTCGTTTACATTTCTCAGTAGTCTGTGACAATTCCCATCCATGTTTAAGAAAATTTTACTCCTTAGGTAGAGTATCATAAAGTATTTGTAAGTCATAGTATCTTTGATTTAAAATTTTATTGAGGATTGTATCCGGTTTAATTGTCTTATGTTTCTAACATATAAATAATTATTTTTGAAAGTATTTTAATCACATAAAGAATTTTTCTTACACTGGATTTTTAAATTAGAAATGATTGTACTTTCACAGCAAGCATCAATCTTTTTACTTGTCATTGCTCCTGTAGGTTGTTTTCTATGCCTTTCTTATGCTTTAAGCTTCATTGTCTCCATCTCCTTGGCATTTTACCTGCAAAAAGAGATCTGAGATCTATTCTTGCTACAGCTGCACTGACGTGCTCATACACTTTCTTTTTCTTTTGAGAAGGGATTCTCCTTCAGATCATAAGCTGAGCAGTAGTAAAATACATCTGAATTTTTGAATTTAGGAGATTCCACTTACCTAGCCTTGACTTTCCTGAGGTAAAGAAATAATTTATTTTGACATTACCGTTCTTTTAACATCTGTTTTCAGATGTATAGTTTGATGGTTCATGTTTCTGAATTCTGTTTTTCAGATGATGTTTCTTTTAGCTAACCTGCCACTTCCTTTTTTCAATGTAGGTTGGGTTTCTGTACTTGCTGAAGTAATGAAATCCCCACATGTCATTCAATCTTCTCATGCATCCAGAGCTTTGGCTAACCTAGACAGGGACATGGTGAAAGAAAAATATCCAGATGGGGTTTATGTCTTACATCCACAATATCGTAGCAGGTAAAATAGAAGGAGTCATTTTACATGCTGTACTTGGAGATACTTGTTCTACTGTTCTGTTACAAAACTTTGGAAGAGTTGGCGTCAGAGTGCTGCTGTACTGTAGTTACCTTCCCCTCCTGTTCTTTGATGGGTTGAAAGGACTGAAATTAGATTCTCAAGCAGAAGAGCAGTAGAAGTGGTTGAAGCAGTCCATAGGTGTGGACAGAGTATTACTGTAATGCATGGAAAATCTGAACACAAAACACAAAATTAATTACCACTTTGTGTGGGTTGCAACTGTTTAACCTTTGCACTTTGTTTTGGGATACACTGCCTTGTAATTATTCTCCTGGCAGCAGCACATGTTGGCCTAAGATGCAGTAAATTTTCATCCTTAGTAATACTGATTGTGTATCTGGGACTAAAGCAGTTTCCAGCGTGGGTGTCACTTAGTAGCAGCTATTCCCTGGGTCATTGGTGTTACTCCAGTTACAGTGAAGATCTAATGTGGTGATAAGGCTGGAGCTATCAATTTGCATGAACAGTAGCTGGTGGGAAAGATGTTTTTCATTATAGAAAATTATGATTTGTGAGGTGGATGCTTTCCATACCTTATTTTATGTCTTTCTTCTGTGGTTCCCTAGCTTTTGTTTTTATCCAAGTATGCTCTTTGAAATATCATTAATTGTTGCCCATAAGAAAAGAAACCACATGTAGTGTAAAAAAAGGCATTTTGGCATCCCTTAGGTTAAAAGTTCTGATTTGCTAAAAGAACATATACTACATATCTCTTAAAATTTCCTTTTGGTTGATCAGCCAGCCTATCAGAGCAGACATCCTTTTCGTTCATGGTCTTTTGGGAGCAGCATTTAAAACCTGGCGACAGCAAGACGTTGACCGGCATTTGGATAAAAAGGCCTCCGAAGGGGAAGAGGAATATAGTCAGTGCTGGCCAAAGGTAAAAAGACATTTTCACATATGGCTGCTGTTTTCTCATCCATGAGAGCTGTCCACAGCATCTAGAAGGACACTGTCTGGCAGATGTCTTTTTTGAATTCACTTACTTGTAGATTGTTATACAAGTGGCAGTTTTCAAGTTCCTGATGATAAATTTTTGTTAATGAGTTGTTTGTGGTTCTTGCAAGGAAAAATCCTGCTAAATTTTATGTCCTCAACATCATTCACATGCTAGTGAAAGAGGAGGCAATGGCTGCTTTCCTTATGCTCTCTCTTTTTTTTTTCTTTTTTCCTTTTTTTAATGGAATGTTATTGCTGAGGAAAAGATTTATAGAATAACATTTTAAATTGAGTTCCCTTTCTTACCTAGGTGTCTGAGTAACTTGCTTTGTGCAGATTGCTATTTAAGTATTTTTGTTGAATAAGTAATTACTGCTTCAAGCAAACTGACACTGATATAGCCACTGAAGTATCTCTGAAAATTGAACTGATCAGTCCTGTTGGTATCTTGGTAACTCTTGTTTCACCCAGGAGAGGGAGCCAGGAATGCATGAGTTGATGAATCTTCTTTCTTTGCCTGCTTTGTGGCTCAGGAACAATCTATAGAGTTCACCAGCGTGTAATAAAACAATGATAATCCAGGTGTAAAATGTATTTAAAAATCTTCCTTGATATTGTCCCCATTGTAACATCTTCATCGCTTTCAAGAGTTTAAGTACCTCAGTTGTAAACTCCTTTTGGTTTTGCTTTTCTTGAATTTAGACATGGCTTGCTTCAGACTGTCCTTCCCTTAGAATCATATCTGTGGAGTATGACACCCATTTGAGTGACTGGAAAGCAAAATGTCCTGTTGAGGCTCACAGGTAACAAAATGCATCTGCAGTTTGCAGGAGGGGCAGGACAGAGACCTGCAAAGCTGATCCTTGGGATCACCTAGTGTGAAAGAGTTGATTTAACTTTTCCTGTTGCTTTGAAAAATCAAATTTAAAGCAAAGAAATATAGTAAGTATAGTCATAGTAAGCTTAAGTTTTTAGCCTCATGGATAGCTACATGTGACAATTTCATCATTTCTTACAGTCTATTCTGCTTCATGGTAAGGGAGACACTAAATTATTCTATTAGTGGGAAATACAACACCAACTTTATATCTTAAGGGGGGGTATCTTTTAAAGTTACATAATAATACTTCACAAGCACAGCAAAAAAATCACTGTACTGTGGCTTTATACTCCTGATAAAATGAAGCATATATTTTCATAGAATCATTTAGATTGGAAAAGACCCTTCAGATGGTCAAGTACAACCATTAACTCAGTACTGCCAGGGCCACCACAAAATGATGCTCCTAAGTGCCACATCCACATTCATTTTAAAAGCTTCAAGGAATGGGGACTTGACCACTGCCTGAGAAGCCTGTTTCAGAGCTTCACAACCCTTTTGATGAAGAAATCTTTCCTAATATCCATCCTAAACCTTCCCTGGCACAACATAAGGCTGTTATCTCTCATCCTGGCTTTGGTTCCCTGGGACAAGAGGCTGACCCCCACCCAGCTACACTCTCCTTTCTGGTGGTTGTAGAGTGGTAAGGTCTCCTCTGGGCCTTCTTTTCTCCAGGCTAATCAATCCCAGTTCCTTCAGCCTCTCCTCACAGGACTTGTGCTCCAGACCCTTCACTGGCTCCATTGCCCTTCTCTGGACCTGATGTAGAACCTCAATGTCTTTGTGGTGGTGAGGGGCCCAAAGCTAAACACAGGACTCGAGGTGCTGCCTCCCCAGTCCCTTCCCTAGTCCTGCTGGCCACACTGTTTCTGATACAAACAAACTTCTATTCAAAAAATGTTACTTTGATGATAAAATTCAATAACTGTATCTGATTCAATCAGAGTGTAATTGCCCTTGCTAGAGGAATGGTACTTTTACTGACCTTGAACAGGGTAGGTTAGAGGAAGATGCTACCACCAAACACATTGAAAAATAAAAACTCTCTGAGCCTGTAAAAGTTTTTTGTCTTGAATAGAATTTGGTGTTTAGCGATCTTTAAATCAGAATCCTTTAAACATTTATGCAGATATTTAAGCATGTAACTAATAATGTAAATTCGACTTGTGTACTGCAGCAGAGGCATGTGCATGGCTACTTACAGGTTAAGAATCTGAAAATTAGGAGTTTTTTGTGCAGGGAAGAAAAAAATTCAACATGTGTATAATAGACCAGAGAATTTGTACTTGTTCATTCCCTCCTCTCAGTGGCTATATGAAAGATAAATGCAATTATTGTATTAAAAAAAAGTGTAAGCAGGGAGAAAATGAGGAACACATGACTGGTAATGTGCCTGTTTGAAATTAGGCAGAAAAATGACAGTAAGAAGCATTTAGGTGGTTACCTGGGCAGGTCCAAAGAATGGAATTGGCTTTAAGTTGCACTAGAGGAGGTTTAGATTGGGTATTAGGAAGAAATTCTTCACTAAAAGCATTGTCAAGCCCTAGAAGAGGTTGCCCAGGGAAGTGGTTGAGTCTCAATTCCTGGAGATAATATAAAGACAGGCAGATAAGTCTCTTAGGGATACAGGTTTGTGGTGGATTTGGCTGTCCACCTTGGGCTAACAGTTGGACTCAATAATCTTACAGGTCTTTTTAACATAAATGATTCTATGATTCTAAGAAATATCTTCTTGTGTCTCTCTGGAGTAAGTATGTTAAAAGAAATAAACATATATTTCCCTTTTTTTTTTTTTTTCCTAAGCTAACATCTTTTTCATTACAAAATGGAAAATAACATTACCTGCTATTTATGGTCACTCCACCATAATACTTGATAATTTTATACTTTTATATGGTTAATAATAAATAAAAAATCAATTGAAGATATTTTTAACGAGCAGGAACAATGAGGATGTAGTTGAAAAACAACCTTAGGTTTGCTCTTAAATGCACTGTCTCATAGACTGTTTCAAAAGTGAGTTGCTGTGTCTCTGTGCTAGCCTAGAGCGTTCTGTTCAACTGAAAAGACACATTTGATTATTCTTTTCATATGTGTTAGAAAGCAATTGCTAGTGAGAATGCTGAGACCAATAGAGATGAAGTGAATTATTCTGCACAGTGGTTGCCCCCAGATCCTGATGTTTTCATTACCCAGGGGCCTTCTATGTTTGATTCTTGTTATACTGCAAGGAGTAATGTAAAGTGCAAATGTTGCACTTTCAGGCTTGCATTGGGCACTGGCATCGGTTTTGTTTCGGTTCTGCCACAGATTCATTTTCAAACTTTAATGTGTAGCTTATCCTTTCCAGAGCTCAGGCTTCTCATTTATAAAATGGAGATTATTGTGCTTTCATATTATTCCAGTACAAAGCATTTGGAGATTGCCTGGCAACTGTAACTGACATTAGTTATGATCTTTTTAATGTATTGGTTGATCTTGCACTTAGTTTTTAAATTTCTGTACATTGCTCTACATTTTGAGCATTGCTTAGCAAAGTGTGTGAGGTTTGTTCATGTTGCAGGGTGTAAAGTTCATTATGTGTTGATGTTGCTTTCATAGAATAAAAACTGTTTTGCTACAACACATAAATGAAACTATTTAAAACTCCATAAAGCAACTTGTAAAGAAAACAGAAATGTTTGCTGAGTGAAATTAAAATAAAGCTTTCTAGCAAGAGAGAGAAACTGAATTTAGCTCAATTCCTGTTCTCCTTGTGAAGCCATCCTTACAAAAGTTCTTGGCCTTTTTCAATGTAGAAACAAGAATTAAATAATTAATATTTGTTTTCCTTTTTCACTTTCATGAATGTGCGGTTGCAGCACTAAAATTCTTTGTGTTTTAACATGGCCTTTTAACCTGTCATGCTCCATTATGCCTGTGTTTGTTTCTTCTTTGCAGGAAGTCTATTGCTTTCAGAAGCAGTGAGCTACTTGACAAGCTCAAAGCTGCTGGGATTGGAGACAGACCTCTGGTGTGGGTATCCCATAGCATGGGTGGTAAGCATGTTGCCTGTTTGATATAAAGCATTTATTTGCATTAAAGATTCCAGAATAAGCCATTAACCAAACTCAGGTAGAAAAGCAATTATTCAGAATAGTTTATTTTAAAAATTGGCAAAGACCTACAAAGGAAAAACAGATCTCTACTTTCTTAGTGCATGATATTTAATAGCATATACATTTTGAAAGGATTTTTATTGCTGTTTGTTCTTACTGTGTTGATTTAAAAACTCAATGGGTTGAAATTCATGTAAATGGAAATCCAGAGGCAAAATTTTCTCCATGATCAGGCATATAGTAAATGTCATTAACAACACATAAACAAATCAAAATTGGATTTGCATCATTCATTGACATTTTATATTGATGCCTCCTCAGGCGTGGTTTGGGTTTTTTCCAAGTTCATCTTACATATTTGACAATCTAAGTACTAATCAACCAAGGCAAGAATATGGTTAGTTGTTTCATGGTTAATATAGCATGATCATTATTTCCCAGTGATTTAAATCCTTGCATTAATTCAGCTTCTGTTGCCAGGTCTTCTAGTCAAAAAGATGCTGGTGGATGCCTCCAAGAATCCAGAAATGGATAAAATTGTAAACAACACCAGAGGAATTGTATTTTATAGTGTACCTCACCATGGTTCCCAGCTGGCTGAATATTCTATAAATGCCAGATATCTCCTCTTCCCGTCTGTGGAGGTTAAAGAGCTCAGCACGGGTAGGTTCACTTTGCTACCATCTAGCAACAGGAGCTCTGCTCATCTGTTCTTGGTGCTTTGGGTTTTTTCATCATGCTGTCAGAAAAAGCTGGGTAAAAACAAACCTCATTTTTATGTTTTGGGTTGTGTGTTGAATTATTGCAAGTAATTCTGAGTAGTTGTTTCGTTTGGTTGCAGAGGTGAGGGGGAAATGGGGAGTCAGAAAAATTGTTGCATGTGCTAGTTGGAGAAAGGGATTACAAACAAAATGCTACTCATTTTACTGTCATGGTAATAAAAACATCTCTAGCAGTGTAGTCTTGCCAGAAAAATGCTATAGTCTTACAACATTGCAAAAATTATGTTGCTCTTTCTCAGATTCTCCTGCCCTTAAAGAGCTGAATGATGACTTCTTGTCTTTTGCCAAAGACAAGAAATTTTCAGTGCTGAGTTTTGCAGAAACCCTACCAACACACATAGGCAGCATGATAAAACTGCATGTTGTACCTGTGGAGTCAGCAGGTAAGTGAGAAATAGCCATTTAATTTATTTAACTTGGTATATATTGATGTAAACATCAATAACAAGAAAGGGTTATAAATATTATGGTAAAAGCCTAGAAAAATAAGTCTCTTACAGTGTGGGGTTTTTTGTTTAAAGTTTTGACTCAGCCTCCTTGCTGAGATCAGAAGCAGCTACATTTAGATCTTAGAATAGCAGTTGTTTGATTTTTCTAAATGAGAGTAACGTTTTTTAAAAAAAGCAGGGTAGACTCTGATCTAATGTTGGAGTCCTTTCCTTTGGAGTTATGACAAGTTGTGGTTTATCTTTGTATAGGTAGGCTGCATAGTTTTTCAGATGCTTCTGCAAATTACAGCTATTTTCTCCTTTAAAAAACTAAGAAAAAGAATTTGTAAACTGCTAATGAAAGGAAATAGTCACAAAGCTGGTTTTCAGTGTTAAGAATCCTTTACCTTCCATGTCTCATGAACTCTAGCAACAGAGTTTGCCCCCTGAAGAGTTCCCTCCATCTCTTTACCTTTTGTCAGAGAAAGGGAAACCAGACCTTTTTTTCCCCTTGTTTTTATGTGTTTTCAACTTAGAAAACTGTTTTAAGTCTTATATTTTCAGTCTTTTGCTCTGCCTAAGGTATCTATAAAGCCAGAAACCATTGCTTTGTTAGGTTTTAGACCAGGCTTTCCAACAGCTAGGTCCTCTAACTTGAGACCAAGGTCAGATACTCTGAAAAACATCCCTGTTTTTCTGACTCACTGTTTAGCAATATTTTTACAGTATGTCCTCTTGAGCAGCCAATGTTTTGCAAAAATCTTGCTGATGCAATTTTATTGGCAAGGACAGAAAAACTGGACCTTTTTTTTATTATTATTTAGCAAAATAAGGTTAAAAAGAGGGCTGAATAACAGAGCCCAAATGAGCACTGTGCACTTGTAATTTTCTGTCATGTCTCTCCTCTTCTCAGGATGACACCTAGCACAGCACATGAGTGCTCCTGAAAACCTTCAGAGGGCACATGGCAGTTCAGTAGCAGGCCACTCACTGTTCAAAATACAGGCTGACAAGCAGGACGCTCCCTGTTTCTTGCATATCTGCTTGGGCACATGAAAGCTGAGCTTCATCCTGCTCTAGTATAATTTTACATGATTAAAGATACAGAAGCAAAATGGAAGATTTCTCTAGATGATGAGTGAATGAACAATAAACTGGAATGTGGCAATCACAGCATCCTAACTGGAAAGTTAGTAGTGATAGTTGTCAAGAAAGAATAAATGCTATAGTGTGCTCAAAATCAGTAGCTGGAAATGGAATATTTGTATTCTACAATTAAGCAATGTAAATATTTCATTTACCTGTAAATGTGCATTGTAATTTTGCAGCATATTTCAGGTTCATTCCAGTCCAAATTTTAATGTCCATATCAAAGTGCTTGTGTAGGGAATATGGGCAATTAGTGATGATCAAATTCAACATGCATTAAACTACATCCCTGATCATATCAATGCTTAAACCTCAGACAGTGCTATCAATAAATGAACTTTTGTTTCAGCAAAGTTGTCTGTATGGAGAAATGTACATTTGTGTATTTCAAACAAAGGCAGTAGAAGTCTGACCTAATGGTGTAGTGTGCCAGTGTGGGTTTTGTGGCAGCACAGAGCTCTGTCAGCCATAACAGTGTGTACTGATGCTTTTAACACATGAAAAAATAATGATGAACAAAAAGTTCTACTGAAGATAGGAGAAGCTGCTTTTGAGAGAGAAATTGCTAATGCAAGATATTCTTTTCAGTCTTGGTCGTCTTATGAACTCTGGTAGTTCTCTCTTTTTTTTCCCCCTTTTCCAGACATAGGAATTGGAGACCTTATTCCAGTGGATGTTAATCACCTAAATATTTGCAAGCCAAAGAAGAAGGATGCTTTCCTGTATCAACGTACACTGAAGTTCATTCAGGATGTTTTAGCCCAAGAATTGTGAGGCTGAGGTTTTGCCATCCTTTCCTGCTTGTGTCCTGTGTTTGGTGTAACAGAGAAATTTCTCTAACATTTATTAGGGGATCTGCAGAATTACAAGGGTACTGTGTCAATAGTATCTACTGCTGAGTAATTTCCTGTACCTCTTGAACTTTAGACACATGTCCAATTTACTTCTCAAAATACATTCAAAACAAATACAATCTTGGCAAAAAGAAAGTGCGTGCCCAGGGTATCTTCTTTTAGCAAAAAAACCCCACAAGCTTGCTTTGAAAGCAGCTAAATATACACCTGGGATAAAGTCTTATAGAGAGGATTAGAAACAACTAAATGAGGTGGTTATTTGTTGTGTCAAAGGGGAGAAGCAGCATGTGGCTGCTGCAAAGTTTTGGTTTACTGTCCATGTTAGGGTAACCTGACTGGAGCATGAAAGAAATCATGTTCAAGTGAATGAAGGTGGCATTTTGGTCTAGTGGCCCAATTTTAGGGGGTTTTGTCATTTGCCTTTTCATTAAATAGATCACCCAGATTGGTCAGCAGATGCAGCATCTGTTTTTCTGCATGAGAAGGAGACAGGTTGGTAGCTTGCCTTGCTTAGAAAATGGTTGTTGAGTCTGTTTGTATTAATGAAAACAAAAGAAAAGAAACATTGATCTTCTTGTACATTTCCCTCCTAATCTAAGCCACTTGTGAGATTGCTTTCCTTAGAATAGTGTGTATCTAGTCAGACAGGGCAGTTCTGTGCTTGTTCACATTGAAGATGTGTTTGATGGACTCAGCTCTTCTGCTTTGCTCTTGGGACACACCAAGAAGTTGGTACATTCAAATCCCTGGCTCATGTTACTCATATAGAAAATTTTCTGTAGCTGATTTAAAGAAGATCATTGAAAATGCTCAGGTGGAGCACAACAAATGTAGGCCCTGACAAGAAAGCTAATGCTTAGAGTTTGGAGCTGAGGTAGAAAAAAGTAAAGCAGGAAAAAAAATCAGGTAATTGTAAGGCCTCACTGGAAATTGCTACAAATGTTTTGGTTTCTTGGGGCCCAAATATATCTGTTGGTGTAGATAAAGAGAAAAACAGCAGTGTCTTATTTGAGTTTGTTTTTAGGATACCCTAACAGTACTGATGAGAAATCATCAGTAGACTTTTTTGAAGTCTTAGATAGTTTGCACTGTGGTTAAAAGCAGTCTCATTTTATTGTGATCTCTTTACTTCCTTCCTTTGCTCCTGCATCCCCCTCTGAAGACAAACATGGGCTCTGTAAGGCTGTACTGCCCTTACTGGCCATTTATTAAATAAGGTCTGTATTGATGACAGGCTTGAGGTGTCTCCTCACATCACTCCTGTGAGATGGATCCAATATTACTGCCCTTCATATGGTGGCTGTGAAAGCTGCCAAGGCAGTGGGATGCACCTTGCAGTTTTGCATGGGCTTGATGCTGTCCTGCCAGGTCCTGAGAGCAGCCCAGGAGGACTTCTAGAAATTGAGGGAGATTCACAAGAGCAGTACAGAGACTGTACAGCACTACACTGGCAAAAAGAGCATTCCCCCCCCAACTGAGATGTAGGTAAGACACTGCATGGCAGTATTTTGTATAGAAAATTTAACAGAAATGTCCTAATTTGTGAAGAGCTTTCTATTTTTTACACTGTGGTTTAGACTTCAGAGTGTAAATATATTAGTACACTTTGTATTCACAGAGTAGAGTATGTGGAATCCATGGTGAATACACAAGACTTCTGATAACTGAATGCTTGTTTCATGTGACACATCTATTGGTTTTAATAGACTCTGTTGGCTTACACAGATTCAGATCAGTGACATTAAACATTAATCTTAGTAAATCTGTGTTTTGTAACTGGAATTCTTAAGGCAATGTTCTCCTTTTTGTAACTGTATTTATATATGTGTAACTTCTAAAACTAATATTTGGGGGGGATTGTTGGGTTTGGGGATTTTGGTTTCATTTTTTTGGAATATAGTAAAAAAATGTGATTTTAAAAATGTCTTGGATATGTCACAAAGTGTATTAAAGGTTAATGATCTGCCAGCTGAATACTCTAGACTTTTTCATTTTTTGTTCATTTTTGTTAAAGACTTGCATTAGATTTTAGTGATTGTCTTGTGCTGAGGGAATATAACATTACCTTTCACTTGGGTAAGAGGCACAGTGCTGGGAGGTGGTTGCTCAGGCATGCTTTGCCAAACTGAGCAGTTTGTCAGTTGTGCTTTTGGGTTTTGCAGCAGTGTCTGCTAAAGCGTGTGCTTTTTTTTGGTTCGAGGGCCAGCAGCTCTGTGGCGTAGCAGTCCCCTGCTTCCCATCAGGAGTTGGATGCTTTTATGCTTCCTGGTGCCACATTAATTGAGAGTAGTGTCTTTCTGTAAGTTCTCAGGTCTCAAACTACTCTTATAATCCCATCCAGTGGCTCAGCTGCAGGTGTGGCAGGCGGGCTGTGTGTGAGTTGTCTGAGGAGATGATGTTTCATCTGCATTGTGGCATCTAAGAGTAAAATAGTGAGATGGGAAGGGAGGGCTGAAAGGGGTTGGTCAATCCTCTTTTCCTCGTTGTCCAGTCTGGTGTAACTGTGTTGGTGTTTGTAACAGCAACAGCCACCAAGCATTCACTGTGATTACAGTGCTGTGAACTGGCTTTTGCTGTGATTTGTGCTTCCTGGTGTCAGCCAGAGCAGCGGGCTGGAAATGAGTTTTCCATCTGGTGGAAATGGCAATTCTGGATGAAAAAGGAAAAGAATTCTAACCAATGTTTTGGTTCTCTTTCTTTTTGTTTGTTTCAGTGGTAAACCCCCTAAAAAAGCTAAATCAGGCAGTTGCTTTACCAAGGAGACCCACTTACCCATCCCAAACACAAATGCAGGAGAGCAACCAGGGTGCCTGCTGCAACTTGAAGCTGCAATACTGCAGGCCCTGGGCAAGTTTACGAGATGTCTTGCCAAAACCTCACACTTTAAAGAAGCAGACACTTGTAGACTTGTGTCTGGTAAATCATTCATACCTGGCTTCATAGCTGCCATCAACAAATTTTGCCAAGAGCTGGGTTTGTGACCAGAAAAATGCCACAGGGTAACTACTCCCCACAGCCCATTTTATGTCCCTGAAGACTGACAGCTGTCCCTGAGAGCACTAATTTCCATCAACTATGTCCCAGTGAGGATGGGCAGCAGAGCTGGGAACAGAGCTGTGCTGTGGACATCAGGTAATAAGGGTTCAGGTTATTTGGCCTCTCCACACGGTGGAGCTTGGCTTAATCCCAAATGAGAAGGAAAGAATCAGTGCCTCCTGCAGTCTGAGTTTTCTGTAGTGATTTCCCAAACATGGAGCAAGTCTGGCTCTGCTTTGCTTCCTTCTGACCATTGAAACTAGAACCAGGTCACAAGCAGGTCACAAGCTCCTGCCTCTGAGAAAACACTTGGCTGGGACGTTGGGCACTGGTGTGGAAGGTAATTTATTGAGACAGGAGCTTCCTCATTCTGTGCTGTAACCTTTTCAGCTGGACTGTCTGTCCCCTTCCCGTGATTTGCTGCGACTGAGCCGTATCTGCTGTCACTGATAGCATAAAGCAGCGAACTGCCGGGATTCATCCTTCCGTGGGCAGCTTGCCACAGACACAGACATGAGAGAGAATGCTAAAGGCCACATCCGTCTCTTATTCAAGGAGAGTAATAAAGCAGATTTTATTTGACTTGTATAAATCCAGTTTAATTGGCTTTCCTGCTAACACTTTCATTAACATGTAAATTAGCTGTCCTAGAGCTGTTAATTATCTTTGCAGAAAATGTTGGATGTGGTCATATACCGTACTCTTTCTTTTTTACTGCTAATATTTTATACTGAGATATGCCCATAAATATTCACTGGTTTTTTTTTTTAAGTGAAGGACTAAGAGGCAAAGGCTTTGTGTCATCTTGTAGGGAAACGAGTATCTTTTATTATTCACCAGCCTGCAACCACGTTAAACTGACACTCACATGAGAAGCTTAGCACTGGGCTTTATGGGCTTGGCCTTTGAAGGTTCTGGGGATTTTTTTTGTGTCTGGCAAATGAGAGAGCAGAGGAGGATGACAGGTGCTCAAAAGCAGCATCCTTTCTTACAGGATGTCTTGTTGAAATATGGCAGTTGCAGGGAAGGAGGTAGGCATTGTGAGGAAGAAAATGGCTGAATTCCCAGTGTTGGGGAAGCTCAGAATAAGCCAATTAATTTTCCTATGGAAAAAGGAAAAAACCTTAACTTTTTTAATACATCTTAAAAATTTTTTTTTGAAAATCAGTTGTTTTTTCAGCTTCACCACCTGCTTAAAAATGTTCTCCTTCCTTTAATAATGAAAGCTCTTGATGCTTCTCCTAACATGTTACCATGCCAAGTTGCAATCTGGTTTTAACTGCCTGCTTTGCACAAACGGCGTCTATGGCGTGCAGCTCAACCCCACAGGCAGGGCAGAAAGGACCAGCTCGTTCCTCCTCTGCACTGTGGAAATGGGACACTGACAATGGCATTTGCCTGTGAAGACACTGAGTGGGAACAGGGACACAACTACTGAATTGCTAAACTGCCTTTAGCATGAGACATGCCTAAGCCAATACCTGTGTGGCATCAGCTGGTCTCAACCATTCCCGTATTTCCTCAGGACCTGCACAGACAAGGCACAAGCAGCCCACAGCATTTCTTTGTAGTGGAACACCTTGTGGAGAACTACAGTCCCTTTTCAAATATGCTGTTGGACATGGGCTTGGGAACAAAAGCCAGGGTGAGTTTTGGACTCTTGCAGCAGAGCTATATCAGTGTTACTGCTGTTGTTATACTGGTGTACATTCCCACTTCAGATATTCTTTCCAGAATAACTCTGGCAGCCTAACTCTTCAAAGTAAGGATGCTTTATTTCAAACAACAGAAATTGATTAAAATATACATTTCACAGGAAAATGTTTTTCTTAATGTCTTTTTTTCCATACATCATTACATGTTCTTACATATGATTTGTACCTGAAATAAAACATCTTGAGATGGATTAATAAAAAGAAATAACTTAGAATAAGGAAGTTTTCAAATGAACTGTAGGTAATGTTAGGTTGTATGTACTTAATATACTTCCCTCCAGGGGCTGTATCTTTAAAAGTGAAAATGAAATGTAGCATGGACAGATGATCTCTTTCATTAAATAAAAAAAGATTTATTTTTTATTTTGCATTGTAATTATGATTATTTTTAAACACTAAGGGGGGGCAAAATTTTACAAATCTAAATCAGTATTTGTTTTCATTAAGGTATTTTTGTTTTGTTCTAAGACGAGCAGTTTGTTGAACCGTTCTGCCACTGCACTGCTGTCTTCATCATCACTAAATGTAACCCAGTGACTGAAACCTTTCAGCCTGGGATGATTTAAATTTTCTGAAGTGTGTGCTGGAGAAGTAGCTGATGGCGCCTGTATGGAAAGAGGGAAGGAAGAATGCATGTCCAGGTCCAAAAGACTGGTGTTCTCTGGAAGGGAGCTGGTATCCAGTCGCTGTGGGTGCTGGCCTGCTGGTGCAGAAGGGCCCTGGAGGTTCGCCACCAGTTCTGCAGCACTCGGTGGTGCCATGGGCTGAGTTGTGCTGTTTTCGGGGCCAGCAGAGGCTGTGGGACCCAAGGGAGCAGCACCATGGGTCTGGGGGCAGGACCCAGGGTTGTTGTTGTTGGAGTTGAACAGTGATCCACTGAAAAGAGGGCTGTCACTGCTCTGGAGAACTTGGAGATGAAAAGCTGGAGGAGCTGACTTCTTTCTTCGTGGTGGCACCTTTGGGGCAAAGGGAGTGTTCTGTGGGGGCAGTAGCATGGCCTCAGCTGTGCTTGCTGACAGGGGCTGCCTTTCACTGCTCCCCCTGCTCTCCTGAGGCTTCCCAATTCTGGGTTTAGGGACTGGAGTGATCTTGGTTGGTCTAAGAATAGCTCCAGCTTCTAGATGGGGCTCTAGCAAGCCAAAAGGAGACTGTGCTGTCTGTTGGTCGAATTGCTCTTCTGGAGACATGGCCTGAGGAGGAAATGGAAGAAGAAATGTGAGAACAAAAAGAGACCTTAAACTCTGAGTCACTACTGGTGCAAGTTTAATTGACAGCATTACTAAGAAAAGCTGACAGTCCTGGAAGAAAAAAAGCAGCACAAAGAGGAGGCTTGACAGCACAGTTCTCCACTGTACCTGCTGGGCTCTGGGCTCATGCATTGTGCCTTGCACTCATCTTCAGAGAGCTGGTGAAGGATCAGGACAGTCCAGCCTGTTCACTCACAGCTCTTCCTGACCATCTCCCTTTTCAGGTTAGGATTTTGGGCCCAATTAACACAGGTCTGAGGAGTTATTTGTTACAACTCTTGGCTGACTAGTATTACTTAAGCAAGATTGGATAGAGAGGCACATGCCTTTAGGTGTAGCTTATTTGGATAGATAAGATTGAAGGAGAATTAGATTAAGCTAATAAATGCATTAAGGGCTCTGTCTCACTGATGCTGGCAACTGAAGATAAAAATAAGCTTTCAAAGTCCAATCTAGCATACATCCACCATTTAAAAGTATATAAGTAACATGCCCAGCTTAGTCTGGGAGGGCAAGGACTGCTTCAGATTTCTCACACTCTGTGTGATTGAATGAAAGCATTTAAATTCTTTATTACTTTTGCATAGTATTAAAAGATAATGTATGGGCTTTATCATGCAGACAAAATATTTAGTCAGTATCTCTTACTGGACACATCCCTTGCTGCTTCCTCCTCTGTGTTGTTAAGTTGCCTACATTTGACTGTGGTAGAGGGGGATTAGGTAGAGGTTTTCAAGTACACAACTCCCATCTGACCTCCCTCAGATGGAGGAAGGAGTGGAATTCCAGGGCAGAGTCAAACTGAAATAGATCTATTCCTGCAGAAGCTCTCACGTAACTAACACCAAAATAGCAATCCCTCTCAGCACCTTTCAAGAGTGACCTGGGAATGGCAACAATTTAAACAAAACTAACTGACCACTCCTTGGCAGAGACTGCTGTCTGGGTTGGGTTTTTGAGGGATCTGCTAAGTAAAGATAGCACAAAGTCCATTATAGAGAAGAGGTGAATGCCTTTACCAAAGGAAGGTTAGGCAGGAGCCCTAACAATTTAAAGAGAGTTTCCTTAGCAGAGATTCTGTCAAAGGAAGAATATAAAAGGTTATATTTGTCTTTTACTTGTACTCAAATTGCTTTACAAATTGGATAATGATTTTAGCAGCTCTAGAGGTGAACTATTTGTCTCCATCGTAGAGACCTGACATATTAAAACCTGAACACCTACAGCTTTGTATTTTTGAGAACATGAAATCTTAGTAGACTCCAGAATTCAAACTGAAAGGCTGAATCCCATTACAAGGTGTGCAAAAAAAGCAAGAAAGGACACAGGACACAGAACTGACAAAGAAGCTGCCCCAAGTCTTTACAGAGCAGGCCACTCATGGTCAAAAGGAGAGACTGTGGTAAAGAACAAGTGAGCCTTAAATCCTGACAAGGTTTAGACAAACCAGAAGCAAAACAAGAGAATGGACTGACAAATAGAAAAGATGAATTATGGCTCTTTTCCCAAACTTTCTTGTATTTTTATGCCATGGAGACTGTAACACACAGAGTGATTCCAGCACCTGCTGACATGACAGGACTTCCTGCAGAAACCAGCCAGCCCACCCCTCCATCATTCACAGTGTGTAGTGGAAGCTGGATGCATTTTGCTGCACCTCTCTTACATTTTCCACCTTGGCTGCAGTCCTTTGCAGGGGCAGTGGCTTCTTTGGGGTTGGAACTTTGGGTGGCGGGCGGTGAGGCACGGGCCCCGCTCCTGCCTGCGACCCTTGCAATGATGACTTGGTGATGCTGGGAGGAGCCTCGGGTTTGGAGGAACTTTGGGTTCTGGTTGGAACAGACTTTGCTGCGTCTTCCTGTACTCCTGAAAAGCAAAACCAAATATGGCATCTTGGCCTGATCAGAACACAGATTCAAGATAATTTCTTTCACAGCCACATTTCCCAGTGTTCATACCTCTAGGGCCAACCCAGGCCAAGAAGGTAGGTTTTGGAACTAAGCACAGACCTTTGCAATTCTGTAACTTTCCTAAGAGGCTGTTAGGGAAAAACTTCCCTGTCTGAAATAATTTCACACCAAACCAGCAGTACTGTGCCACCATTTGGTCAAGTGGAAAAAACATTGGCTGGGGGTTCAGGAGTACTGGGCTCAAGCTCTGAGCATCCTTTTGCCATTATCTGGAAAACCAAGCTAACAATACCAAGTGCACCTTGTAGAATACTTTGGAAAGAACTTTAAATGCCAGCTGGTGATACAGTACAAGGGACAGAAGTAATGCTGAGCAGACTAGTTTTGTTACCCACACCAAGTAAATATGAAAAAAATCAATGGAGAGTAAATCTGATTTCAAAATGAAGTGAACAGCACTAAGGAACAAACATCAAGGTGCCTTTGTGATATTTCTATATAAATGGGATTATTCCAGACTGTATTCATTCTGCATATAAATGAAAAGGGGTGGTTTTTTCCTGAACTGAGAGCCTTGCAAACTCAGGTAGCCATTTTCATTCGTACAGCATCAGCAGAAAGACTGCATGCAACTCTGGGGGGCACATTCACAGTACCTAAGCCAGTTTTGTGCTCTAACTTGCCCTTGCAAGAAGCTCTCTTCCCCAGGGACTACACAGAGAGCCTAAACACAGAGTAGCCTTTTAGCTTAGCTATTCAAGCTGAAGTAGTGCAAGCTTTTATCTAGGTTACAGCTATACTTGCTGTTCAAATGTGAACAGAATCCAGGTTATTTCTCCTAGAGCTGCATTTGCTATGTAGTTCTGCTTGAAATAGCAAGCATTCAGTAAATAGAGCAGCAAATATCCTTTATGCAACTCTGAGCTAACACAGGCACCATCGGTTTAGTAAAATCCCATCTTCATATTTTAATTTTTCTGACTAAATTTGGGCATCAATAACACAAGGTTCTCCTAGCAGCAGGTTCTACAACAAAATACAAAATTTTAATCATCTTGAAAAAATGGTTAATATTATCAGAACTGACAGAGAATATCACATACAATTTTGCAATAATGTGTTCAGTTGAAATTCTGAATAGGAGTATGTGCATCTGGACTATGGTGAGATGAATACACCTACAATTTTCTTTATTTAAAGATTTTTAGAAGTCAGTTAGAAAGCTGTGCTTACCTCCTTTGGCCTCCATAAGACATCTAATAGCTTCTTCTGCTTCCTCAGCTGTGGTGGTTTTGATTTGCTTGACATTATAAGGTTTGCTTATTCCAGTCCGGACTTTGGGCTTTAAAAAAACACAGGAGAACAAGTCAGCTTGAGAGAACTGATTTTTCTTGTGTACCTCTGGTTTTACAGCTGAGTTCATACACCTATAAAATTCTGTTCTTGCAAGTGGCTATTCAGTGATCTATAAATACTAAAGAAATGGGAATCTTTTAGCAGATTGCACATGTTTGCTGACAGAAGCCAGTGCCTGAGTGCCACAGTTTGTCCCTTAGCCATCCCTTATTCAATGCAGTAGTGTCCCCATCCAGCAAGACAGGAGTGGAGAGGCATTTCCACACTCTGGTCTTGGTCTCCTCAGGGGACTAACAGTCCTGCTGGCAGTGGTCAAGAGTTTTCCTGCATTCTGGGCACTAGCATGGCCCACCAAAACAGAGGTGAGAAAAGAATTAAGCTATATGATGATGGTGTTAAAAATTCAAGTTAGCAGCTGTCAGAAAGCAGCAACAGTGCTGTGGTCTTACACCACTCATTCTCTGTTTCCCTCCATGGCCTTCCTAACTCCTGTCAATTTATTAACATTCTTCTGCTGCTTGACTGGGCCTACAGTTTAGTATTACAGTACAAGAAGTTATCTTGGCATTTTTAGCTCAGACATGTGATAGACTTCCTTCCTTGTAGGACAGGTGCATCCTGTACATGATTCTCAGTGTGGATGGGAGGGATCAGGACAATGCCAGGGGCCCTGCAGGACTCACTGGTTGCTGAGGGGCTCCAGGAAGCAGCTTTGCTGTTGCCAGGATGGAGCAGGTGGAATGGCTTCCTGGAGAGAGGGAACCATCTGAGGGGGACTTTTTGCCTGATGTTCCAGCTGGAAGAGGAATAAAAAATGGCTTTTTTACATTTAAGAGCTGGTACAAAATTTTACCTGCAATGAAGCAAAACCAATGTGCATACCATCACCCTCTCAAAATCTCAAACTGTTTCAGGAAGCAGTTTTGTAGTTAGTCTTTCTTTCATTTAATTAATTAGATAACCTCAGCTGAGCATTAACATTATATTCTAGGCATTGAAATACAGATACCAGTGTTGGCACCTCTGTGCAACAGACTCAAAAATTATTGTGAATAATCCTAAATAACTTCTCTCAGTTGAGCATCACAGAACTTCTAATTGAAGTCTGGAAAATGTACACAAAAGAAAGTCTTTTGGGCTGCAAGAAAAACTTGTTGAATAGCTTGTCTAATATAGGAGGCAAAGATGATTATGCTCATCTAGCAATCAGCTTTTACCCAGAAGCAGCCATTAAAACAGAAGCAGCACAGCTCTGGATGACATCTCAGGGGGCTAGAACTTAGCTAAAGAGCATCACTTCCCTTTGTGCCTCACTGAAAATCATAACCCACTTTGCATTTCTTTCACAAACAAGAATTGCTTGTGAAGAAGGAAAGGACAGAAATTGTCCAGAATAAGCATTTTGTCAAAGATTTTTAAAATTCTGGTTACAATTAATTCAGAATCCAAAAAACTGCAAGAAAGCACTCAGTGACTTCAGAAGTCAGCAGGCATAAATAGCAATATCTTTATTGCCACAAAGTGTCTGCTCAACTGGCTAACCTGAGTGGTGAGCTAATATGAAACATAAGGGCTGTTCTATCCTTACTAAAGACTTTTTTTTTGTGGAGTATCTGTCATCCTGAAGACAAACTTCTCCCGTTACTAATGGCAGTAATACTCAGGCTGAAACAGGCTGAGAAGCAAGTACAAGTCCCTCAACAATATGACATTTCAGAACAAGGTGTTACTTCCTTTGTCACCCAGACATGGCAGGCAAAAGCTGTTCAGCTGGGGCCAACACCACATTAAAGAAAGTTCAACTCACCAGGAGGGGGAGGCCTCTGTGGTGGCTGAAGTGGCCGGGGCCTGGTAGGAATGGACAGAGACCTGCTCGGAATCCGGCGGCTGCATTCCCCGCTTGCCTCCAGCTCCCGCTTCAATTCGGCCAGGTCTGCGTCATCTAGGGACATTTCAGGAAGTGTCTGGATTAGATACACGCTGAGTGAGGTGCACCAGGTCTGAGAGGTCAGGAGAGAGGTGACTATGAGTGGCAAGCCTCAGCCAGGTCTCTCAGCAACACAACAGCTCCATTGACATTTTTTCCTCTCCCCCAATGTCTGCCGGCTCTTGCTGCAGGAAACATCCACCCTTTTGTCAAACGCTTCTTTCTCTCTCTCTCTTTTTCCACCATTTATTAGCTGTTTGCACCAACACAAAGAATACCTGCATCTGATTCCAGGGCTACTGGGCACCTTGTTAGATTCTGAAATTTTCACAGCCAGGCTTAGTGGCAATCCCATTCAAACTGTCATGGCTAGTCATGGTAAATTCCTTGCTTTCCATCCCAAACACAGGAATTCCACTTGAGGATTAGACACTTTTTCTTGCACAGGAGAGCTGTTTTTATACCATAGAAAAATCTGTCTGAATGTCTCAACCATCACATCTCTGCTTTCCAGCAACATCTCCTAACAGGTACAGCTGTTTCAACCTGTTAGCTCTTGGCTGTACCTTACATCACTAATTACTCAGTCCTTCATCCCATCTAAGCCCTTCTGATATCTGGAGAGGGGAGAAGTATGGATTGCTCTATTCTCCCCCATCTGCTATAGTGAGGACTTTGATTCCAGCCCTCTCACCCTGCCATGACTGCCCAGCTATGCAGCTCTTGTTCTTTAAAGCTCCAAGATTCACTGGGTTTAGTTTTGTCCCTCTGTTTTGGATTGATGGGGCAGGAATTATGCAGCAGCAGTCTCTTGCACTTCAGGCATTTGTAAACAAGTTGTTGTTTTTCAGCAAGCTGTGCTCTGCAGGGACTCACGAGCTGCCTCACAGCTTCCTGCTCCCACCCAGCAGCAGATGGCAGCCACAGAGACAGAGCCTGTGGTCTGCCCAGGCTGCCCTCCCCTGTGCTCTGCATTTTCAGTACTTCTAAGCTGCAGATATGGGCTCATCAGTAGGACCCAAGGAGTCATGCAGGCACCTGGAGGCATGGTTTGAAGTTCTGGCAGTAAAACCAAACACAACAAAACCCAGCCATTACCACTCAATTCTGTCCCTGAAAGGCTGCTGGCAGGGACATCAGTTTCATGAAGCTGTGCCCTTCCCTGACCTCAAAAACACACATACACATTATTGTGCCTGTCACTGTTTTCCATCTGTGTCTACCACCAGCTACACAGTCATCCTATCTTCAGTTAGGAGTTATTCAGGCAGAATTGGAAGCTTATGGAGGAATCTGAAATTGCAGACACTTTAAGTTTAATTGAATATATCATATTTTGAGTTATATGAGATCATGACCCCACCTTGATCTCCTTCAAACTATACTCCATAACCTCTATTTACTTTGTGATATTTTTTGTGGAGAAGAGTTGGTGTGGGTGACAACACTCACTGCAATTCTCTGTGGCTTAATGAATTATCACACAGTAGGCCAGAGGTGCTTGGAGGGCAAGGCACCCTGTAATACAAAGTGATTGACTTCACAGTATTTAATAATGACTGATTACTCCTTGACTCAGGGATAGGCTTTTGGGTCTGGCCACACTGAACCCAGCCTATGACTCAAGGTGGGCAAGAAAGCCATAAATCACTCTGTTTGGAAAATCTGTCTGTGAAAGGGAATGAATTTCATTTAATCTTTTTGAACTCTACTTCTGACTCAACCTTTGAAGGTATTAAAAGTTTTCACTTTTATGTCAGAAGACAAAGCACTTCTGAGAGAGTGCAGAATGACAGCTACTGAATCACTTGCTGTCACAATGAGGTGTTTAATACAGATCCCAGCCTGTCAATGCTTGGCCACTGAAGCACATCCTGATCATATCCCATTGTAAGACCACGACTGGCTTGGCTAGTTCTTGCCACAGTTTTTATCTCCCCAGCTTTATCTTCTTTTTACCAAGTCACTTCACAATAATGTGCAAACAAGCCAGGCAACCAAGGAAAAAGGTAACACATTCATGAAGAACCTAAAGAATTATCATATGCATGTATATATATATATATTCTATGAACCTTGACTCCTTCAGAAATAAATCAAATGGGAACAAAAGAGAGACTTGAGGCCTCTGAAGTAATTTGAACACAACAATCTCCCAGATTACAGCTGACTGCTCTGCCACTGCTACTGCTCTAAGGACAGAGTTCAGCCCATCACTGAATCAACAGGATTCTTTTTGTTTGATTTTGCTTTCACCCTCACCAATAGGAAAATAGCATGCAATTTTTTGTTGTATGTTCTGGTGCCAACCAACATCAAATGGATAAAAAGATTTAATTTCCTCTGGTTAGAAAAGGAAAACCAGCGTATTTCAGCTTTCCTGCCTTGCCCTGGCGCCTAGAGAGGAGAATCTGAGTTTCATCATTTGTATTGCTGTTATGCCTGAGGACCTCAGTTACAGTCACTAACTCAAGGGGAGTTGAACATGAAGAGGTACTACAGGAGAACCTAGAACAAAAATATAAATGAACAGGGAAATACAAAAACAAACCACAATCCTTCAGGTCTCACCTTAAGGGAGGTGGATACTTTACCTTTATACAGGCGGGGGATTTGTCCAGATTTGTTTGAAAGAGCTGCGGATGTGCAGTGTCCAGGGCGCTCCGGAATATCTTCTGCTGTGTCTGCTACTAGGTGTTGACACAGAGCATCCTCTAAATAATCATCTTCATCCTCTATATCACCTGGATTAAAATAATGGATGACAAAGAATTAATGAGCAAGTTCTTTCTCTGTTTCTCTACGCTACCAATTAATTAATCTATACTATCAGTTAATTTAGTATATAGACTGGGCAAGATTCTTGTGTAACTACCCCACGTGTTTCATTACAGTGTGTCTCTACAGACAGCTGTATCATACATTGAATTTGCTAACATACAATAATAAATGTGTTAGGATGACCTAAGTAACAGTTCTATCTATGCCCAGGCACAGAGTCAGGTCATGGCTTTAATTACAGTTGTCTTTTTAAGAAGTGTGGCTTCATGACAAATTAAGGCACCACTGACACTCATGCTGTACTGTTCTCTGTGCAACCAAAGTCATCAAAGCAATTTCTCACTACTTAGCTGAGAAACATGTTGCTTACCTTCTGACTCATAGTCCAAACTTGAGAAGTCAAAATTTTCTTCCAGAAGATGGGAGTTTGCCGTGGGGGACATGGGGACAACGCTGTCTCGTTTTCGAGCAATTTCCTCCTGAAGGCCCTTTAGCCAGTCCTTAGTCTTGGGCTGGATCTTCACAGTTCTGCCTCTAACCTAAGCACAGAAAGAATTGTTCCCCCTTGCCAAGCGCCTTCACAAAACGAGAATGTTTGAACAGAGTAAGCGAGTGCTGCCAGCCTGTTCAGAATCACACAGATCACAGATTCTGAGCTGGAAGGGACCAGAAGGATCACCAAATCCAACTGTTAAGGCAATGGCCCATGCAGGCACTGAGCCCAGGACCCCAATGTTATTAGCACCATGCTCTGACCAAGCTGTACAGCTGCTTCAGAAATTGATGCAACTAAAGCTGCACTTCAGAAGCTAAATTGAAAGGGAACACTCTTCTTACCCCTCCAACCAAGTTTTCAGACTGTAACAATATTCTTGAAAGAAAATGAGCTTCACAGCTTAAAAGCACTGCTGCTGCATTTAGGAAATTCTGGAGAAATAGGTGAAACATCAAATACAATAAAAATGACACTGGAATAGCAATATTGCCATCAGAGGGTGCCATTTTTGAGTCAGCAGCTTTGAAACACACAAGAGTTTTGTACCTGCTGCCACCTGTAAGGAGACTCTGATCAGAAAATCTCATATATGATGTATATGGAAGGTGTATTTTCAAACAGATTAGCACTTCAGCTACTTATGTGTGTTGCTCTATGACATTTGGGGTGAAATGCAGACAAGCCAGCAGCTTTGACAGGAAAATCAGTTTGAAAAGTTCTCAACTCAGATTCCCAGTGCCTGTGTCACATACTGTGTGCATACAACTGTGTTTCAGTCTGTGCTATAAATTACATCAATGGTAGGAGTCAAATTAGAAGATAAAACTACAAATATGAAAGAAGAATGAGAGTTAAAGCCATTACTTAAGTATTAAGTTTACAGGCCAGCCACACAAACAGTATTTTCAACATGATTTGTAGAGTGTGTGGGAAGGAAAAATGGGGTGGGACGGTAAATGCCTACTGCTAATGCTGGATTTGCCATGGAAGCCAAGGAACAGCTTAGCAGAAGGAATCTATTTGATACACTGGAGAAACAAAAAATCTCCAAAAGAGGATGCTTTGGCAACAGTATAAAGTCACACAGAATGTCAGGAGAACTGCTTCAAGCAGCCACAACCAGGAACAAGTCCATGTGTTCTACAGTGGTGACAGAGGCCAGATCCTAAGCACAGCTTGGGATCCATAAAAAGTCACATCATATCATCCTGAAACTAAAATACTGCATTAATAGCCTCAGCAGATGTGAAAGTTAAGGACTTCATGAGCACTAACCCTCTTTGAAATAATGCTATTTGATTTAGGTAGAAACTCAAGTACCTCATTCCAAGCAATCACTTTTGAGAAATTTGTTACGAAATTATTATTATAGGTTTGAGAAAGTCTTACTTTGGCACCATCCATATTCATGACACGAAGAGCTGACTTGCTGTCTGCAAATGTCACCAGCATTTGACCTCCACAGATCCTAGTGAAAAAAAGACAGAGGAGAGAACCCATTTTATTTCACCATTGAATAAAACCCTTTGAAGGCTAGCATGATAGAAAACTACCATATAGATTGATATACAGGATACATATGCAGTGCTATGCATTTGGTTTTAGTTGTATTTTCCTCCACAATTCTATTTTTTGAGGAGAAGCCAGTAAACCATGAATCCCAGCTGGGCTCCTCTTCTCTCCAATCTTCCCTTGTGTGATCCCAGCACCCTGCCCTTTTCTGGATCACCCCTGAAACAGCAGGATAAACATCTCAGTAGCCATTGATAGGATACCCAGTTCAATATCTACACTCCCTCTGGACTAACTTCCCATGGTTCTGCATATCCTTCACCTCAGAGGACATGTGATGTTCCTGAAGAGTAGTATTCCACCAAGATCTAAAGCAATTAAAAACAAAATAAACCAAGAACTATGCACCAAAACGTGTTCTTTTCTTGCTCCTTTTCTTTGCAAGCAAGGTGGTCCTGCTTTTCCTGCACGGCTGCTTTTGAATCCTCAGTTTATATTGATGCTTCATAAAACTATACAACAACAGGTCATCAGCTAGCTTTACTAATAAAGGAATCAAATAAACATGAACAGATTTTTGACACTGTTTCCCAGAGGTCAGCTGTTAGGTCTTTTGCCTGTATTTCTCAAAACAGAAATCTCACAGCTGTGCTGGAGCCCTGTAGAGAATCAATCAGAATGAAATTAAGCTGCTCTGCCAGAAGGTATCACACTCTCCCTCTCAAACCCAGTGGGTGATAGCTCTGTGAGAAGCTGTACTGTTAACAAACAAGCAAAATGACCCCCAACAGGAAGGAGAGCCAGCCAGGAAATCCTGCCAAGTGTGAAAGAGTGGTGGAAGAGAGGAGACTCCCCCAGAGGAGGTGAAGCAGAGCCCGAGGATTCACCAGAAGCAGCAAGGCCTGCATCTAAAGATGATGATTTACATCAAAGTCTCTGCTTTATGGTGTTGTACTGAGTAAAATTCTCTTCCACTCAGACAGGTGCTGGATTATTTCTTTAAAAGGTTATTGAGAGATATAAAATATTCAGAACACTTGCACTCAACTCCTAATGAAGAACTGAAAGTGCAGTAAAGGAATTCTACATACTCCCAATACAAAGTTTAACTCTTTCAGGACAAAAGGGATCTTTTATTCTGTAGTTTTTAATAGATGCCGTGCCTTTTCAGATCCCAAACTCACCTGACCAGAACAACAGTGCCATAATCCTCAAACATGTGCATAAGCTCTGTACGCAAGTCTTCAGGAAATTCATTTTTCTCTTCAGGTGTTGGTGATAGCAGATTTACCACTACTGTGGCATCCAGTGGTCCCTGGAAAGATGACACTTCTCGGAAAACACTGTCACGGGCAGCTTCATTAACTTCCTGAACTTCCACTTCTACAATAGCTAACACTGGCCTACACAAAACAAAGGGAAAAAACTTACTTAAATATAAGTAGTGCTTATATAAAATTAAAATCTATATAAAGAAGGAGGACAGGTAAGCTTCATTTTTTCTGTAGTGACCAACATCATGCTTGAGCACTATTAATTATATTTCCCAGTCCTGCATTAGCTGAATGTAACAGTGAAGACACACCATAAGTGAATTGAAATAACAATTGTATGCAGCACTTATGACAAACCTACAGACCAAAAATATCAGGATACTTCACTCACTATCAAAAAGCTGTGACCTCAAACATCTCTAAATCAGGATGGAAATATTTTATTTTCTGTTAGACAAGGCCACATATCTTCCAAAAACTAAGGACGAGATATTCTAGATGTATAATGTTGTCATGTAGCAAATATGTGCCAGTCCATTACACTATAAGCAGCCAACACTGCAAACTTGCTTCTTGAGCCATTCCTTACAAATTACATCTCTGTGTGCTAGATCTGAATAAAATTGAGAGAGCTGTCTAAAAGAATAGGACTTGTCTCATCTCAGTTGGTGCAATCCACTTTCTCAGATTTTCACCTGCACATACAGAGCAGTGACTGGGATGGCTGCTCTTACAACTGTGTCAAAATTGCTGCCTTCTACTTGCAATAGACCTGCTCCTTGAATACACATTACCAGAACATATGAAAGCAACAACAGCAGGGCTAGAAAGGGATAATAAAGGCGAAAAATGTATAGGAAGCATGAACCATTTCCATAAGCATTGTGAATCATAATGCATTTCCATATGTCACAAAGATACAGCTATGCCCTTTTTCTAGCAGAAACCTTGGGAAAGCAAACCTGCTGACTGTAATTAAAAAGCAGCTTTTGGAGTCAAGTTTGCTGAAATAGAAAACCATGTATAACAGTCATGTTTCACAGATTGCATCCTCAGGGTCCTATATAATGAGAGCAGCAGCTCCGCTGTGCTTTGCAGAACACAGCAATGTCAGAGCCTTGACACAGAGAAATTGATTGCAAGAGGCATGTTCTTCCATTGCTAGAGGAATACAGAACAGTCCTGGCATGACAGAGCACCACCACAAGCACATAGACAGCTACAGGGGGTCACTGAATGCTGCTAGGAGGAGCAGTATTGCTGCATTTCCACAAAGCGTGCAAGGGGCGAGACAAACATTCTGAATGAAAGGGACCTTTCAAAGTGTATTTATTACAGAATTTGTCTCTCAGAAGTGAAGCTGAGAACAAGTTTATCAAAGACAGGTCATTCATACCCCTAAGGAGAAGTTAATGACGTAGACCAACCAGAAGTACTGGCCTTTGATTTTTCTACCTTTTCCCATTTCCATTTTTAAAGGAAGCACAGAAGCCCCACACTTGACTACTGTGAAGAGGCCAAACTTGTCCCTGTGTGGCCTGGCTCACTCTTCTTCAGGCCACAGAGTCCCATCCTCCTCCTCTCCCGCAGCAAGCTGGGTGGAAATCCCTCAGAACAGCTTCCTTAGGTAGCAGAGCTTTTCCAAAACCCAGCAACAGAAAGCTCGGTTTTCTATACCTTTTGTAGCAACTTATCCAACCCCTGCTGCAATCACTGTGCAGGAAAAATAAATACATGACTATAGATACTTGCCATTCTGGTATAAAACTCACCATGAGAGGAAGAAACCCATCAAGCAGATACTGAACATGGAATAAGGGTGTAATTCTTGTTTTACTTCACCCCTCACTCTGAAGGTGTAATTCAGCATGACACATTTTAACTCTCTGATTGTTTAGTTACCTGTGGTCAGATGCTTGCAGCTCTGCTCTCCCATAGTACATCAAGGCTCCAGGGGTCCAAGTGTGCCTGACTTTAGTATCAGCACTCAGATCACTGTCCAGAAGATTCATCTCTCCAGCTATGCAGCACAAAACATTATTTAAAAATCACTCAAATCTAGTTTTACTAACAGATAAACACTATTTTATTACGAAGCTCTCCACAGACCCTAGTAGTGGGAGGTGGGGTTTTTTTTGTTCTTGTATATATATCATTCAAAAAAGAACTTGTATCCCACAAGAATTACAAATTAGAAACTAGAAAGAAAAAAAAGACTGGGAATGCAACTGAGACAGCTGATCAGTAGAGTAAGACACCTGCAAAACTGTTGACCTGAATGTCACCTAGTTAATTAGCTGTACAACATGGGTTGATAGAATAATATTAGAATTTTACCCCCTACCTCAACACTGAGCATAAAACCAGACACTGTGCTTGGAAATTATTTTGCAAATCTGAATATTAGATGGGGATTGGAGAAATAATACACAACAGATGGGAGAAACCAAATCCATGCAAATCCAACCTCCAAATAATTCCCTTGCAACCCACTAAGGTGACAGGAAGTGCTCCAGACATTATGCTAGAGTGAGGTGCTCTATTGTTGTTAGTAATAAGGAAGTTTTTAGGCCACCATTTGAATAAGTGGGTAACTCTGTCCCTCTTTTCTGTGAAGCTGAAATGAGTTAATATGGAACATGGCATTTCTTCCTAATCACTCACACTGGGGTTACAGTTTCCTCTCGTAAAGCGAGCAGCCCTTTAGCCTATAACAGCAATAAGAAGCAACACAATAAGAGCTGAGAGGCAGAAGAGCCTTCCCCTAGCAGTAAAGAAGAGGAACTCTGGCAGCAAACTAAGAAGGTTTTGTAAGGCTGGGAATGTACCAGTCAGTTATGGAGCCATGTGAGGCAGCTGTGGCAGGCCTACAAACCCTAAAGAAAGGGTCTTGCCTTGACTCTTGCAGACCAGCTAGTTAAGCTCCTATGTGCTGTATGTACTCCAACTGCTAAAGTTCCCCAGGGGCAACTTTTGCCATGCAAAATAAGAAACATGCACCAGAAACGCCAAAGGGTGTTCCTTCTCCTAAAATGAAAACGATCAGCACAAGACAGCTGCTTTAACTTCCTTATTATGTCTCATACAGCTTTTCTTTCCTGGACTGCATGTCTATCAATGGTTAAAGCTCCTCATTTTACTTTGTTTTTCATTCCTTAGATAAGAGTGAATAACTGTATCACGATGACATGTACTCTCTCATTGCCCTAGTTTTGCTTTGTAGTTTTTACACTTAACAGTCATGGCATTAGATTCCAAGCAGAAATTTCCAGGCACGTGAAGAACCACATCTGCAGGCACAGACCAAATTAATTCTCCAGCAATTACACTTTTAATATGAATTTATTCAAATTCTAGAAACACTGGGGGATAGATGTTCCTGCAGACTGAGAGAATGATTATGAAAACTAACCCTGGATATGCAAAGAAATACTTTTTATTTCTTAACTATAACTTCTGAATAACAAGTGAAAAAAGCCTTTCTGTTGTGCTGGCCACTCATGAATTCAAAGTACTTTATAAGTACTAATCAATGAAACCTCCCCCAATCCTATAAATTAGCAGAAATATTCCCAAGAATTACCAGTACAAAAGAAATTACAGGAAACTGTTTCTACATCTACTGAGAACAGCAGTTTTAACAATCTAGCCATTATAACACAGTAACTTTATGTGGACTAATGATTCTGTTGAAAAACAACAGAATTATTTCTGCATTACTAGGGCTGGATTGTTTTCAGTTCCTCAATGAGCACCTTTTTGATCTGTAGCATGAAGGCTTTGCTCAGACACACAAGAAAAAAAGGCCTTCTCTATCTCTGACACATAATCCGGTGAAGCTGAAAGAGCATCTGCTTGAGTAAAGCACCATTCACTAGATCAAATCCCCTTAGGTGGGTTCTAGATGAATTCTAAAACAGCTTTCAGATAAAGAAGGATCCTACACACCTGTTTTCTCAAAGGGCAGTTTCTTTCTCCACCAAAGCACTCTGTCAGTCCACGCTGGGGTTCTGCACTTGTCACTTGTGTCATAAGCCTCCGAGCCAACGTCATATTTATATGTTGGTCCAAAATTAATAGTCCCTTCATGGAAGTCTTTAAAAATCTAATTAAATAAAGAGTATCTCTTTAAGTTACAGGTGAGGAAGGTGCCACTGTGATATATCAAATTCCTTACAAACAATGTTTTAATTTTTAAACCAGTTGCTGCATTCAAGTGCTACAAACAAGGGTCTGGAAACGCAACTTCTTCACTCTCTCAAGGAACAAGAGAGACCCAGCCAATATGCAGTTATTCAAGAAAATGAGACACACTGCCTTACTTTTCCACTGGATTTTTGCTGCTGTAGTTGATCAAATTCCAAAAGTGTCTTCCAATCTTGACGTTTGAGAAAATAAAAGACTTCTTCATATGTTAGATCAATGCGATAGTTAAAATCACCACACCAGAAGACATAGTCATGGGAGAACATGTTCTGCCCCTAGTTTTGAGATACAGAATACTGTTAAATTCACATTCATGAAAACAGGTTCAAAATGCACTGAAATGTAGCACTCAGTCTCTCTGAGTTACTAAATACTGGACCAACTTGTTACAATTTATTTGTCAAAATTCTTTTTGTGCTAAAATAGAATGGTTCCTTCACTGTCTTTGGCATTCCACTGAGCTGAATTTTGCAAACAAGAATGTCAAACTCTGACCCCTCTTTCCTGAAGGTATGTCTAAGCTGGAACCTAGCTTTATATTCACAATTCGTCTGTCATGAATATTCAAAATATGTGTTTGTTTCCCTAACACATTACATATGCATATATTTGCATATTCTAAATATAACACAAAATGTGCTTCTGATAGCAAAGCAAATTTAGCAACAAGCTCCTGAGTAAGAACAAGCTCCAAATTCGATCTTACGTGCACGTCACAGTTTGTAAAGGTATTGAAATCGAACGTCAATGAAAATTCACTCCAGTTCTAAATTTAGCATCCTATCCTCTAACCAGTTTGGAGGTTTTTTTGGGGCTTTTTTTCCCTTCCCAGTTCAGCTATAAACCTCTAAACCCCGGAGATCCATAAGGGAAACGTTCCAGACTGTGGCTGTCACAGCACTAGAGGGCACTCTTTATATGCATTACACACACAAGGTGCCTTTAGCTGTTCTAAGTGTAATGGACATCAAATAGTTAACAAGGTATTAGAAGGAAAAACTACCATAAGCACAACTTTATGACCATTTGGAACAGATCTCCCTTGCAGGACGTCCAGTCTGTCAGTATTAGCTCCTACATAAACCAACTGATTGATATGCTGCACGTGCCAAGCCTCTAAACCTTACAAACAACAGGAAGGTAAAATTTTATGCTTTGCAACCTAAATGCCATTTTTTGCTGAAATACACAAACTGGTCCAATTCCTTCCTGTCTTAAGGCCTTTCCAGAGAGGTCTAAGAAAGAAGATATTGTGGAAATTAAAGCAATCAACATTAAGGGTAGCAAAGGAGCCTGCTACCAAATATCATGGGTTATCTACAGGCCTGAGGAAACAAGTTGGAATTAAAACACTAGGGTGATTGTTTTGACACAATTTAGGGGAAAAAATATTCATGCAGACCAGTGGTGCCTACTTGCTATGCCCTGAGAGAAGGCAGCAGTTCCTTGAGAGTGACACATCCACGAGGACAAAACGAAGGGAACAGAGGGTACCATGACAGTGCCCAAGAACTGATCTGTCACACCCGACCAGAAGCAGCCAAGGCACTGCTGCAATGAATGGCATGGATGGTCTTCCAGGAATTCTCACTTACTAGAGCCAGCAGGAGCTATCAATATTATGCCCTCCAGTTCTAGCATCACTCATCCAGAGCTTAAGTGCACAAAGCCAAGGAGTTTTCAAGCACTGGAGCAAGCCTATTTTTTGAAAGGATCAGTACTTTTGTAAAACAAGTGCTATATTGGGTGGTATCTAGTCTTCTGTGGAACATGCTTCCCTATTTTTTATTTATTCATTTGCTAACATCTTTTTTAACAATTTCTTTCATGGTACTGAGATGCCTCCTTTGATGACCTGTCATCAAAGGCAGCCTGAGACCAGTTTTCATGATACAAAGATACCTTTATCTCCAATGTTTTTCACTCACATACATCTACACTTACCATTGGGAAGCTGAGTTTCTGTGTGATTTCTTTATAATCTTCATTCCTCTCTTTCACCTGTGTCTGCCCAGCAGTCAAGTGACTGCATATAAAGCAGAAACTGGTGCTGTAGAACTGAAAACGAATGCTCACTGCCCCTTTATTCCCAGCTTTTCCTCCCATTCCTGTCTTCACGGTGTCTATTGCTACATCCCTGCATTAAAAAAAAAAAAATTAAAGAGAAAGAGAAGAGAGTAAAGGGCTTCCAGGACAAACATTCAATTAACTTTGACTGCAACATAAAGGGAAAAGCCAGTTTACAACGCCATGTCTTCTCCCCTCCAGAAAGCTTACTGCTCTTAGGCATATCTTTTAGTTTCTTGATGTACATGTACTTATGTTTCAAATTAAATATAATACAGTATTACAGAAATAGAATTATTTGAAAATATTTTTCTCCTTTTCTTGTCCCTTCCAAACAGACCAGCAAGATCTTATTTCTGAAATAATGGGAATTTCTATAGAATATACTTTTCAAGTTTACCTCTAAATGATCCTTTAAATATTGACAATAACTAAATTCACTACTATGTTTCCTTTTACTTTTGAACATATGGGAATCTGCTTTGCAGACAGTTAACAATTTACTGTTCATATGTGTTGAAACCCAACTTCACAGTTCATGATGGATTTTCCATTTAATTAAAGAGCAACAGATCATAACCCATAATTCATTAAATCAGATGTGATAAAATCAGAGATTATTGGATACAACTACTTATATGTAACTTTTCAAATGAGTTCTGTACTGATGACAAATTGCTTAAGGTCTCCATGTTGCTAATTACTTAGTATTTCAGTGTGATGATTAGCACACACTTCACTACAAAAAGATAACTTGATAAAGCAGACCACCTGCTCTCAGGGTAATTTCTCCCAAATAGCCAGGCTGCTGCAAGAACAAAGCATGGCTGTCTGATCAGATCAGTAAATTACGAGATCGTTGTTGCAGCCAACCCCTGCACCATGCATGTCTTTTCCAGTGAGAAAGTTTTCCTTTCCAGAGAAAACTTCAAGCAGAGTTGGCTAGATAGAATATTACTGATTTTAAGAAGGGATATGCAGAAAACTGTTAAGTCTTATTTGAGTTATTCTCAGAAATTCGTGATCTAAATGCCATAAGATGTTACAGGTCTCCTTTCCCCACCTCCTTCATTTTCTTCTCTCTTCCTCCCCCATCTTTTGTACCTTTTTTATCCCTCTTTATTTTCCTGTCTTTTCCTGACAGCAGGACACCAGCAGAAGACACCCTCAGGGAGGCAAAGGAGGAACATCAAAGTTTTCTATGAAACAATGGGTTTTAAGCACTCCTACAGAAGAATGTGTTCAGTCTTTTCACTCTAAAGTTCTCCCTTCCTGCTGCCTGCCTACCCATCTCCTGACTTGTATTCAACTGATTTTTGTTCATGGCAAAGGTTATGCTGAGATAACCCACTGCAAATTCAACTGTTTGTATTTCATCAATCCTTTCACTGATGTATATATAAACCAGCTCTTGTCTCATTATTTCTCTATTCTCTATCTTCCATCTAAATCTCTTCAATCTATGTAAGCACAGAAGCATTTTTTTTGCACTTCTGATAATTTTTTCTTTTCCTTTTCTAGACATGGGAAAAAACATGCAAGCATACAGGTTAGGTTTGATTATGCTCACATAGCACACAGCAGCACATTTGCACTAAATGATGAAACTAAAATCAAACCCTTCCCTTTTTCTCCTGAGTTTCAAAGGGCTACATCCAATTTCTGACAACTGCAACAGAACCACTATGCTGTTCAGCTTCTGACTTCCATTTAAACCATGAATTTCCTACAGGATTACTCAAATTTTTTGTAAGCTAGGTAAAAAGTCAAAAACTGAGAGGAATACTGCTCCTCTGATGAACTGCTGCCCAGCAGCAAAAAAAGTAATTCTTTAAAATAATTTTGAAGAAAGATTACTGGAAAACACTAATGCAAGACCATCAGAGTTACCTGGATGCATTGCTCTGCCAGGCCTACAGCACATGATGTTGCACAAGCTCTGTTCTGTGGTTTTCAGAAGATATGAGATCACAGGGAAGAAATAGGCAGCTTTTGATATTTTAATCACAAAACGCAGTGGCCAATCAGTGCCTTAATACGGGATAGAGAGGAGTGTTTGGATCTCAGGGCATTGAGGTCAGATGCTCAAAGATAATTATGACTAATTATTCACTTCTTAACGATTTACATTTAGCCTGCATAATTCTTTAATATTTAGCCTGCACAATTCTTGCCCAC
The DNA here is from genome assembly GCA_013397245.1 of Thryothorus ludovicianus. NCBI lineage: Eukaryota > Metazoa > Chordata > Aves > Passeriformes > Certhiidae > Thryothorus > Thryothorus ludovicianus. The sequence goes on from VZTB01017334.1 coordinate 713,324, forward strand.
AGCAAAGGCATTTTAATGCAAGTATCTCCACGGGTTGATTATCTTCTAGGAGGAGTTTGGTCACTCTCCAGGGACAGCTGAGCTAGGAAGCAGAGGATACACAGCTCTGCACCCTCCTGACAGGGCACACAGTGCTGGTTCTCATGACTTCTGGGAAAGAGAAACAATTCATAGGTTCTCTTACCTCTCAATTCTATAAAATGTCAAGAGGCAAAATTAGGTGTCTTTCCCCCATTCTTTTCAGGTCTAGAAGTACCCCTGTTTCCATAAGGAAACATATGGACAGGACTAGAAGTAAAACCTGCCCTTCAGGCAGAGGCAGGCACTCACCTTCATTCAGTACATCAAACACTCTTGGACTTACTAGTGCAGGTCATTCCTTTCCCAGAAAGACAGCACCCAAACAAGGTGCTCCACCCTGACTGCCCACCTGGAGCTTGCCTGGCTTTTCAGCTAACTGGAGGAAGATACTGAGGCTGCCTGGCCTGTGTGCTACCCAGGGAGATGGACTGCAGCCCATTGCTGTCTGGAAGCACGCCTCTCCTCCATGCTGAGCAGAGACCAGAACCCAGCTTTGCATGAGTCCCACCAAGATGTCTCCTCCCAGATGTTCTCTGGCCACACTCCAGATGTTACTGAAGACACAGGTTGGGTTTTGGGGCTTTTTTTGTTTGGTTGGTTTAGGGTTTGTTGTTGTTAGGTTAGTTTTATTTGGGGATTTGTTTGTTTTGGTTTTGTTTGCTGGGTTTTTTCGGGTTCTTTTGTTTGGTTTGGCTTTCTTTTTACCTGATGAAGGGGACGTGATATGGTCGTACAAAGATGAAAAGACAAACACCAACAAGCTGTGCTGATGTCAGCTGAATGTAGCGATGAGTCCTGGAAATAGCTTTTTGAAGCTGCTCTCCCCACATTTTTCTATTCGTTGTACTGGAACAAACATTAAAATCATTTAATGGAACCAAAACAAACCACATAAAGTCAATAAAACGAACAGATTAAATGTGCCTGAGGTTTACAGACATCCCATTAGGCTGTAGAACTTGAAGAGCTGTAGAATGCATGGCAGAAACCAGCAATACCTCCTTGTAAGCCAGCCTGGAGTTAGCAGGGTCAGTGAGCCCAGGCACAGCACACAAACACAGTTATCCTGCTTCTGGGTGTGTGAGGGATCTTGTCTCACTCACGCTCAGAAACATCCACACTCACATGACATCGGATACACCCATTCACTGGGGATAACTGAAGCTGATTACAGCAATCATAACTGTAAAAACAAATTTCCATATCTATCTCATGACCTGTAAGATTTCCTATGCTCACAGTGGAGAGATCTTGGGATTTTCTGACTGGAAGGTGACTGGCTACTCACAGCTGTTGGCTGTTCTCAGCTGAGGTTTGTGAATAGCTGCATATACCTTCACTTCAGTGAGTCTAGCTTTTTCTTTTCCCCAAAGTCAACATATCCATGCAGATATACTGCCAGCCCAGCAGCCACACTGAGCAGTGATGTAACTTGTGAAAACAGACAACTGGCCAGCCTGGTGAATCAGCATTGGAAACATGATCTTCAGGGTTCCACCTCCATTCGGATTCACATGGACCAGTAAACACAACAGCCTACTCCACATGCTGATATGCTAGCCTTAGGCTTTGCATTTAACTTCTTCTCTAGCCATAATTTTCACAAATACAATTAGCCACCTAGACATTCTTAGAGAATTTTAGAATTCTCACATGAATGGCAATTAGGTTTGTAATCACTGAGCACATTTTTCCAACAACAGACAGAGCTTTAAGGACAAGTGTTTAATGAATCTCAACCATCGGAATTTTTCTCTGCCAACATAAAGACTTAAGAAACATAGCAAGCATTGCATTCTATTTACAGAAGTTCACAGAGAAAGAGTACTTTCAACACCATCCCGGTGACATTTGTTAATGGGAAACTTATTTCCAGCTATGATTGCAAGCAACACATTTGGAAGGGAGTATTCGATACAAGTGACCGTCAAAATGAATATGGCCAGTTCCTTTGGCGAAGATTATGTTCTTTTTATTGGGGTTTTGTTTGGTTGGTTTGGTCTGTTTACAGTTGCAGGGGTTTTTTTGGTTGGTTGGTTGTTTTTTAGGTTGGTTCATTAGGAGTTTTTGTTGTTGGTTTTGTTTGTTTGGTGGGGTTTTTTTACATACCTGGCATTCACAATATTCCCTGCACTTAACTCAACCATCTCTTCAAATCCCACTGCAAATATGTCAGGAGGGCAGCTATCATCATCTGTTGGCAGGAAGGAAAAGTCATACCAGAATTACTGTTTTGTTGTTTCTTCTAATGACTTGTATTCTAATTTCTGTCAGATATCCTTCCTGTAGTTCTATCTTGTGTATCCCCTGCCAAGCTATACATATTCATAGCTCCTTTAATCTAATCTCAAAACATCCCCTGCAGTTCCTCTGAAATTTTTTCCTGCTTTTCTCCCACCAGTTGGTCTCCATCTCTCTTGCAGGAAGTAGCTCAGAACAGGACATTATATCGTAGCAGTGTTAAGGTCTCTCTCCCCCACCCCACTCATCACTAAAGCCACAACATTTCACTACTCACCATCTCTTACTCGCTTGTCATTTTACCCAACACACTCTTCCTTTCTGATATAGATTCCTATGTAACTGAACTGAATTGTCCACACACCAGTATGTCACCTTCATCTCAATGCCTTTAGTAAATTTATCTTTTTTAAGGACTCTTTTAAAGTTTCTTCTTGCCTTATTTCTTCAAAGCCCTTCTTAGAACACCTGTATTTAAAGTTAGATCACCCTAGGGCACAGTGACCCTCACTCCCTCCTTCCCCAGCTCTGTAGATATTACTCTGAGGAAACACCAAAGACCAGATGATCTCACAAAATAGTGGGAAGCAAATCTGTTGACCCATTAAGTCTGTCCATTGCCTAAAGAGTTTTTATGTTTTTTAAAGTGTCAAATGACCACAGTGACAGTAACTTAATTCAACATGAATATCTAAATATGGACAAACATAGGAACCTAAAACAGATCTTAATGAGAAATCACAAATAAAAAGTAAAATATGCAACAACTCAGTGCAGACACAAGGGTGAAACTAGCATGTCAGCTAGCCTTACTGGCTTACCCAGACAGGCACTGTCACATGTATTTCCCATTAATAATTTTGCACATCTGTCTTTGAACACCTGCCCATTTGTGTAGGCACTGCACTGACATTAACATGGATGCAGACATTTGCATGGTCACACCCTCGCCCTGCCCATTCACATAACTCAGCTCTTTTCCAGAAGCTACCATGTCTCAGCTGCCTCTTCCACATACCCCGCTCCTCTGGTTCTCTCGGGGGATGGTCTGGCAAGCCTAACACATGACAGACTCTCAACAAATTTTAGTATTATGGGCACAGTCATGTGCTAACACATCTGAAGTGTTTCTGACTAGACTGGACTGATCACTTACCCAGGCTGCTCAGAGTACAGTGATCTGCACCTAATCACATACCAGTCAGGGTTCAAATGAGACAACTTGTATAAGGGAGCCAAGGATTTGAGGAATGCATTCCTGAGGTACAAGGTTAGATACAGGACTATGCCTGTGATGCCTGCAGAAAACTAAATGTTCCACTCTAACTACAAAAGCACGGGGTTTGCTGTAGTTTTGCAACCACTCAATTTTTAAATCACAGAATGTTCCCTTTTCATTTACCTTAATAAAAGATTCTGTAAATCAATTACAATACCCGACTTTGTTCCATAAATAAGAAATTCAGCCGCCAATTTCATCAAGCCACAAGCATAAGAGATTTCTATACTGCTAAAGAAAGGAAATATCGCCTTCAACAAAGTAAATAATTTTGTCTGAAATCTTTGATAGCAACATTTCCAGACAAGCTCATACTCCAGTTTGCATAGATACATTTAGCTCCAGATGAGATACCAAGGAGATGCTCTGATGGCACCTAAGCATGTAGCTCCTGCTCATGATAAAGAACAAAGAGCACAGATATGGAAGAAGAAAATGACACAGGGTGCAGAATAGGCAGACACATCCCATGATGGGATGAAAGAGAGCTCTGAATTCTGACCTGCTGAAAGTTTGAAACAGTCACATGGACTGTTTCAAAATGTTCAAAGAACTCTGACTCCCAGACACACACCATTCCACTTCTGCAGGGCAGCAGCAAAAGCATGAAGGAGCTGAATACACCCCTAAGAACTCAAAGAAAATGCCCTCCAAAATGTATTGCCTTTGAAAGGCTGGTCAAAACTTGTGTCCTGACTCACTGTTTCTAGAGATACCAGCAAATACTGCTTACACATTTTGACTGTGAAGACTTACCTTGAAATTCTGAAACTCCTGAGAGCTTGGGAGAATCCAGCAGCCAGTCTGTCAGCTCACTGGTACCAAGGATGTTGCTTCGAAACTGCTTCCCCCCATTCACGTTCCAGGTCCCCGTGGCAACACGAACACGCTTGGAGCTGGTGAATTCAAACTGACGCTCTGACATGGCCTTCAAAATACTTGGAGTTACTGACAGAAGAGGGGAGAGAGAAAAATGGTGTGTAAAAGAATGTGCCATAAAAGGACAGAAATCATCCACACTGCAGCAGGACAGTCACTCTGAAATAATATTACCCGTGCAGTAAACACAAAAGGTAGGGAATAACTCCTATGGCAATGGCAATAGCTACAAGATAACTGGGGTTGATGTCAGCAATTTCTCTTCCAGAAACCAGGCAGCCTTTGAAAGCTTTAGAATGTCTGGTCACTCCCTTTCAGCTTACATTTTTCTGTACTTCAAGTAATACGCAAAAAATTCTTTTATCTCCTGTAATCCTTTCAGTTTCGTCTACAGCACTATCATGGTTTAACCCCATCGGGCAAGTGGTGTTTAGCAGTGCTTATCCCAGCCACTCGCTCACTCCCTGCCCCCCAGCGAAATGCAGGACAGAGAATCGAAAGAGTAAAAGTGAGAAAACCCATGGATTGAGATAATGACAGTTAAATGGGCCAGGAAAGGGGGAAGAAACAAATGATAATAGCATTTGAATATACAAAACAAGTGTGGCACAGTGCCCAGACAGTTGCAAAGCAGCAGCCCAGCCCTCAGTAAGCTTTCTCCCTTTCCCATTTTATATACCAAGCATGGCATCATTTATTATGGAATACTCCTTTGGCCATTTGTCAACTGTCCTGGCTGCATCCCCTCCCAGTTTCTTGTAGCCCTCCAGCCTTCTGAATGGGAGAGCATGAGAAGCTGGAAAGTCCTTGATTTAGTATAAACACTACACAGCAACAACTAAAACCCTCAGTGTGTTACCAACCTGCTGTGGTTTAAATCCGGCTGGCAACCAAGTACAACAGCACTCGCTCATTCATTAGCCTTATATTAAATCCAAACCACAACATTATATCACACACTAGGAAGCAAATGAACTCCATTCCAGAAAACAGGACAAGCAATCAAGCATGTCAGAAGTTACAACTTAAACTGAAGCCTTTAGAAGTTTAGAATGTGAAAGGAAAGATGGAGAGCAGCCCAGTCTCACATCAGTACAAACCTAGCACTGCCACAGCTCTCTAGCTTGGTAAGAACTCCTCACAAAACCTGCTATATTCACTTACTTTGCTGAGTACAGAAAATCAGTGATGTGCTTTTGCTGTCTAAGCAAATCAAGCAGAGTTAATCTTTAACTACCTAACTTGCACTGGCAATCAGGTACAGAGAAGTGATCCATATTTTTACTGGTGGTCAACCTAGGACTGAAGTGGTGCTGAATGGTTCTGTAGAGTAAACTGACCACTCAATATTCATTGAGTGAAATCATACTATATTTTGGGTGAAATTATCCTATATTTTGCATATAAATATCTTCTCAGAGAGAGCTGAGTTTATTCTAGATGGGTGAAAACAAAGGTGTCTATACTGTGGACTGTTAGGGGCCTGGAATAAAGCAGGTGATGAACCAAAATAACCGAGATGTGCCTTTAAAGATCCAAATGGCTAAAAACATGTGCAAACAGCAAGGACACAACTAAGGAGATAAAAAGGCTTAGCTCGAGAGACTTCCTCAAGACAAACCCAGATAGGACAGACTGGGAATATAGCCCTAAAATCCTTCCCTCTGGTCCAACTCTAAACTGTCAGAGAATATCACTATCAAAGAGCAGAAGAACATACACAAAAGTTCAAAACAAAATATGAGAAATAAGCACAAGAGTTGTTCTATGGTCACAAGCGAGTAGTGCTTTAAACAATGGATCTGTGCAAAAGCAGTTTATTAATTGATTTTTTATCAAAAGGGTACAATTGCTTATATCTGACAGCTAAAAGCAGATGCAAAAGCAAAGGGAAGGGCTTAGATTGGCTTTACCCAGAAGTGCAGTCTGGTCCATGAGCATCTTGCCTTTGTCTGCATATTCCTCACGGTAGAAGTCCCCCATGAGGAGCAGCTCGATGGCTTCCTGCTTTACTGTATCAAAGAAATTTGACTGGATGGTACGAGACACAGAGCGGGCACCATCCTTGAGCTTCCCAACCTACAGCAGACAGGAATTATGAATGCAAATGACACTGAAGCATAAATAGGACATCTTCCTTTACTTGTAAACAAAGAGTTTTCCCAGTTTTATTTACCTTGTTCTTCCCCTCAAGGGCACGATTGCCACTAAATACTCTGCTCAGATTTTGACCATTGAGAGTCCACATCTCCTTGTAGGATTCCACAAAGCGCTCAATTATAGGTTTAGAGTTCAAACCAAGGCTCTCTAATTGTGCAAACAGTATCTGGATTAGGTGAAGAAGGAGAAAAAAAAACACAAAAAAGAAACCAACATTGTTTTAAAGCGTGTTTTTGCTTTTTATCCTCAGTATTCCAGCCAGCACCGTTCTGTGTCATAGAGCTGGCAAGACAGACCCACATAACTGAGACTTACAGCCTCTTTCCTGTCCTTCCCATGGAACAGCCAATGTATGTACTACAGGTATCCCACAGAAGGTCCTCTGACAAACTCACCTCCTGTGCAATGAAGGACTGTACACTATTGGAACGATCCAGGCAGTCCAAACAATTCATTCGAAAAGTACCTGTCTGCAGACTTTGGTAACCAAACACAAGAGGAGGGAGGAGAAAATGGTATATTTTAAATTAACATCTAATCATAAGTTGATTGAACAAGATCATCAAATTTTCAGCCTGAATATACCCACCCACATTTTGATGGTGCAAGCACACTGTGCACAATATATTTCATTAAGACATCCAATTATTTGACTACATCTGCAACACTATATTTGCAAATCCCTGCATGAGTAAATTTGCAGATTTGAAACCATGGAGATGCAATTAAGCTGAGTCATTGATTTAGCACCAAGACTACACTTTGTCTCAAAATTTTATTTCAAGATGGTCAATTTACGGTCATGGTCCAAACACAGCAAGAAAGCTGGGAAGGCCAGTACAAGCAGTGCCTGGCTACACTGGGACAGAGGGGCAGAGACACTCACCATGGACTTACATGCTTGCCCTTTGTGAAGATTCCAAAGTCTTCCCAGTGCAACTTCAGCTGAGGCCTCAGCAAATTTTCCAGTTTCTCAGTTTTCCCACCTTTTGCAAATTGGTGGTAGTCAAAGTTTATCATGGGACTGTCTTCCGCGTGGGAAGAGGCCCATAGCAGCTTCTGTTTAGATGAGAGAGTGAAGGAAAACAAATCCTGCTCAAGCCACATGTAAGGATTGATATCAGCACGTTTTTATCATTAATAAGCCTTGACTGTGAATCACATAGTTCAGAGGGAATTTTGAAAGGCCAGACATGAAAAAAGAAACTGAAGTTCCCTGTTTGTTTTCTTCACAATGGTAAATCTGACTGTTAGAACCCAATTTTCCTGCGGGGGAACTCAAACTGTAACTGCAAAGTATACATCAGAATTGTGCCTTGGCTGGTGGCAGCTCTGCAGCAATGAGCTGCTGCTACCTCTGTGCATTAGAGCAGACAGCACAAGCAATGCTCTAGGCAGGCTCAGGGGGAGGAAGTAAGTAAGCAATTACATCCCAGGAAACGTACTATAAAGTGTTTGAGGTGAACTGCAGAAGTGAAAGAAGAGGCACAAACAGCCTCACTATTTCATCTCCAATTTCAATGACCTCACACGCATTTCCTTCATCACCACAAATTTCATTAAGGTGTCTGCAACAGATACAACAGTAATACATCCTGTTCTCCACAAGAAAGGCAGAGAGAACCATTACATTAACTCAAACTCTGCAAGACTATGTCTATTCACCTCCCTCCTACACATTCCCACCCCAAGAGATGGATGCATTTCTCCACTTACATTGTGATACACATTGGACAAAACAAATCTGACATTACATTAAAAGTGTACATGTAGCAGTTACACCAGCATAATTGCATTGAGTAAGCCATTAAGCCTTTCCTGCAGAAAGAAATTTAAAGGCAGTGCTTGGAATGAGACCTGTAAAATGTATTTCATTAGACTGTTACTGTTGACACCCCAATCTGCCTTGACAGATGCTGGCACTAGTAATGCACTTGAGGATGGCATTTACCCACTGCTGCAGTGTAAATTATTGTCAGAGTATTTGCAACTCTACACTACAGCCCTGCTTTTACTGTAAACATAATTACATCTGTTATAGGGAATGCTTATGGGAGGAACAGCATTTCCTGGGAACAGTATTGATTTTTGGTTTGGTCTGATTCAGGTAATGCATAATGAATGGTGAATGAATGGTAACTGTGACATTCTGTTCAAGAGAGCCCAGCAGCACTAATTACAAGAATAATTTGAACCAACACTGATAAGAATTACTAAGGTTGAAGCAAGAGTGGAGAGAAGAGAAAGAAATAAAAGCAAAAAAAAAACATGGAGAAACTAATGACAGGAGACAACTTGCCATTAAGCTTGCAACCCTAAGCACACTCCAATGAATTACTTTATTTTTAATTCAAGCTCTTAAAAGTCATCAAAGTAAAATTAACTCTATATTCTTTCCTAACATCTATTTCTTAAAACACAGAGGTAAAGAAATGACTAATGAGTCCTTCTGAATGAAAATAAAACTTTAGTTTTCAGTGATGTCAGTCTAAATTCTTTGAGCTCACAGGGTATTTTCAGATCAATTTAAACAAAACAAAATTTATTTAAATTAAATTAACAAATGCAAGGTCTTTATTCTAGAGATACCCTGTTTCTGACTTAATTTCTGGTTGCATGATATTGGCTAGAATATGATCTTCAAGAATGTGAGTTTGAGAAAATATCAGCACCAAATTATCAACAAATGTCATATTTGTATCCATGTAAGTTATTTTAGCATTTCAGAATTGGTTATCTTTCACCTTTAAATTTCAACAAACTACAAAAATTATTTTAAAGAGAGGGAAACCAAAATATTACAGAGGCTTAGCTGTGTAAGAAGCTGAAAACAGAAACCAGGACCAGACTTCACTCCTGTGCCTTCCTCACTGCCTTGCAAGTTTTAATCACAATCACTTTCTTTGGCCACATTCTGTACAAGGGGAGACCTTCACTTTGACATTTTCTGCTGGGGAAGTAGATAGACCTTCCTAGGTCTTTTGCAGGAGGAAATTGTGACACAGAAAAACTGACAAAAAACTTGACACTCCCTGTAAGTTCACTATTGCGACAGAGAGGGAAAGAAATCAGGCACTATTATTTAACCATAATTTTTATTTTGCTTAGTTTCACATAGTAAACGTTTCAGCTTAGAACTTCTGGTATTGTTCTCTCCCAGTGATACATACACAGCACTTACTACAGGTAAATCATCCTAACATTAGTTTTAGGAACATAATCTCTGAAGTATCTATGTCAATTTGCCAAAGAAACAGGCACTTAAGGAGGCAGACTTCCATCAACCCCTAGCCAGATTCAGGCAGCTATTGCACTGCTGCAAATCCCACTCAGTGCGAATCTGTGGCTTTAAATTCACACTAGTTTTAAAAAGAATACCATACTAGAAAGCAGCATGGCTTTAGTTCTACTGTGCCTAACATCCTTGCTTTCAGGTTTTAGTTGTGCCTGGGGACACTTAGGGGCCAGGAAAATCTCTATCCATATACCAAACTGTCATCTGGAGTTCAGGCAGCCAATTCCCAACACAATCAGTGTTAGATAGCTATTTCCCATTACTATCAGAGCAAGACAGCTTAGGGATGCTAAGTCACCATGCTCAGTGATCGAGGCTCAGGGCCCGGCCCCCAGGCAGCTCTGGCAATCCCCTGACTGCATAGGTGGCTACATACAAGGTCAAAGCTGGCTATGATTCACTTTTGCAAATGTGAACTACCCTTAGGAGTATTCAGGCAATTTATTTTTAAGTTTGGTTAAAGAGAATGTACGCAAATGTATAAAGAAGTAAGCAGAAAGGAAGTGCTGGAAACTAAGCCATGAAACCAAGAAGCACTGTTCTCAGTATGCAACGTGAGGTAAAGAGTTAACATAATTTCTTTAGAAATACTATTCATCACCTCCTGGGCCAGAAGGAAAACAGAAGAACATGGAGGCTCAAGGGAAATCAGCGGTTAAAATTAAAATTATTGCTTTTACCTTAAAAGCTCTGTTGAGCACCTCCTCTCCTCCTCTGCTTCCCAATAGGTTAACGATCACTTGTTTTCCATACTGCTCTTTCAGAAGCATCATATGCCTACAGCAAAAGTAACCATAACAAGGACTAAACAAAACTAAGTTATGTTGCCTACTGCCATTTTCAAAATACAAAGTAGAGATCACTGGTTGTTTCATCCAGCAGAAAGTCTTAGCCACACCATCTACAAGCATCTTTCTCAGTTTCCTTGCAACCAATTATTAAAGTAAAAATGGTGAAAGTACATAATTAATAGATACAGTGTTCTGTACTGAATTTAAAGAAAGAGGTGTCTTAGCAAATAGGCCCCAAATCTTTTATGTCACTGTTAGCTTTGACATTGCCCTTTATGCTCCTACCTCTTGCTGTTAGCCTGGGAATTACACAGGAAAGACAAGAAGAGAGGAAAATGTATTACACTTCAACAGGAAGTGCCTGGCATCTTGCAGAGCTGAGACTCCTAAGAGTCAGCAGCAGCAATGGGGCCTATGACTCCAGTGCCAAGGCCAGAGAGGTCCAAACACATGGCACAGGTGACAGGGTTCAAATATCTCTGAGCTACTGCAACATGGAGACATTCACTCTGAACTCAAATCAAACAGGAAGATGAGTAATCATAAGAACTGCTGCACTGGATCAGAACAAAGACCCTTTTAGCCAAGTTGTCTGGCCCAGATCCTGCAGGAAAAGCACAAAATAGGACAAGTGTAAAGTGGGCTGGGTTTTATGGTCTATGTCACGAAAATCTCAAAGCCTGACATTTAAGGACTGTCAAGAGCTTTTAGCCAGATGCTGAAACACCCATTTTCCCCTCAATATATCTTTTTCAAGTTGGTGTGCATGGTCTGTAGAAGCTGTGCTGGCTCATCAAGAAAGAATTAGATCTTATAGTTGATTTCCATCATGTACAGACAATGCTGTAGGGAACTTAAGGTGAAGTTGGATAGAAATAGACAAGAAAAATAAACAGAAAAATGAGAAGTTATTACATGTTGCAAAATAGAGTGTAATGGCAAAGTGTGAGGAAAAATAGAAAGCACGCATCTTCTGGCATTACTCTTCACATCCTTTAACCAGAAATAAGTTACAGAGAAAACCATGGAAGGGGAGAAAAGAAAGAAGTCATCAGCATTGTCTTCAGGAAGCACAGGTAAATATATTTTCTGGTGCATTCTTGTTTCTGCAACCAGTTCTCTGCATGCCAAGTCATCCCATAGATTTGCACCCCTCTGATCCCAGCATCAAGATCCCACCTCTCTGCCAGTGTTGCTAACTTAAAAACTACTGAAGCTCAAGTCACCTGTTGGAATACTGTAAGCAAAGCTTCCTGTGGATTTCTCAGGGAGAGAGACATAGGATGAAAAAACATCTAACAAGATTACCACCCATTTCTCACATGGTTAAATGTAACAGGCTAAATTAACATCTCCAAAAAGCTGTAGCATGTTGTTAAATTCCAGTGTACTTTTCCATGTAAGCAGTCACTTATTCCTTGCCCATTTTCAAAGGACTGTCTTTTGCAGATTAGTAAGCAGAGAGATCTAACTCACAGGCACAAGGGAAAGAAGGAATAGTGCAAGTTCATCCTTGTGTTCACCTTTCTCAGGAGAAAGCTATTCATCAGTTGTATTAGGGTGAGGGCTACAAGGTCTTACAAAGTTGTTCTTTCCTGAGGTACTCTCAATTTTAAGAAGATGCTGAATAAGTTATTGTTTTCTTCTTACATTAACTATCTCTGTTGTGGAATGCAAACCTCTAAGGATGGAGCTTCAGGGACACTGGCAGGGCAAGGTATCACAGCAGCAGATGCCATGAGACCAAGAGTCTTGAGGCACCTGAATTCAGAAGGATTTAAGAGCCTTAAAAGCTTAGAGAAGGCAGGCCAAGAACCTCTGTAGCAGAAACTGCTCTGGTGCATAGTCCCTTTAGATTCTAATTCCTGTTTGGGGTCTTCAGTGTTGCAAAACCATTAACAGTCAATAATGTCCTTTGTCTCAAAATCAACGTACAACCTGATCTGCCAAAACCAAACCAAAACAGAAATTAATGACTTGACCTGCACTCACAAGGTGAAAATTTCCCACAGCCCAAATTCTTCATGTGCTTTTCAGGTACTGTTCCCATGGATATCAGTAGAAATACACCCTTAAAGGATAGCATTTCCTAGTCAGACATTCAAAGGAATCAAGCTAATGCATGTCTTTTTCTACAGTTTCCAGCTGACAAACAGAGTCCTAATGGTTTAAAAATGTTTACAAGACAGTCTTTGTATAAAACAGAAAACATCAGCATAATAGCATCGTACAACACTGGTCACAGAATAAGGCACTGCTATTCCTGTGTAGGAGTAAAACAATGAAGAGAAGACCAAAACCAGAATGGAGTGAAAGCATTGTTTACTCTTTACCACTCTATTAGAGTGGTAAAGCACACATTCTGTGTACTGTAAGTGTAAACTCACATCTGTTGGCTTGCAAAGGTTTGCGCAAAACCTTTTTTTGCACATTACTCAGTATTTCTAAACTTTCACAGAAGTGAGCAAGATGACCAAATTTTTCAATTACTACTGAAAACAAGAAAAAAAGCACCCAAAAAAGTGACTGAATTAAGTAAACCAGTTAATTATCTGCCACACCTGAGGGATTTGCCACATCATCTGAGAGATGTTTCACATCTGAAGATTTTCTAGAAAGACCAAGTTTTGGAACCTTGGATACATGCCAGGCTGCTGTGTTGATGCCAAAGTGGAATGAAACTTACCTGTCAAAGGCAGGTGCATTGGCTTCCAGACCTCTGTTAAGCCTTAAATGGCGGGAACCAACCTAAACAAAAATATTAGAAGACCAAAAAAGAGAAAAAACTTCTTAAACTGCTAGAGTCCTAAGTCACTAGATGTCTCCCTTTTTCCTTCAGAGAAAACATTTTTTTAACAGCACCAGACATCTCTAACAGACTCCAACCACCCCCACACATAATATCCTTAACACAAAAGCCCCAGCTTTTATTACACAACATTTACAATTACAAGTGAAAACACAATTACCATTAAGCAAAGGGATACCTACACATCTTTTTATGGCCAAAAAAATCACATCTCTTTGCCAGCTTCCTCTTGCAAATAGCACACACTGCCTCACATGAGTATTCTGTGAGCCTAGCATTCTTACTGCCCTTGCCTTGGTAGAGAGAGCTGCATTTATGCCAGTTCCATGAGTTGAGTATTTTGACTTCTTTTAAAAGTATCAGAACAGTGATTCAAAAATATGAAGGATTAAATTCTGTGCCATCAAACTAATGGGTCTTTTGACATGGATATCAACAACAGTAACCTCAAGTTCCTTTTGAAAGGTAGTTTATCACATTATTAAAGAGGGCTCCTTTCCTCTCCAAAAACTGCACTCCTAAATATGTACAGGATCATGTATTGTTTCCTATATGTCCTCATCTTTATTTGTTTTTCATGAGGTTGGTTTCTGCAATTCTTTCTAACACCAGTGCTTCACTCCCAAGGAGTAAGAGTACATAATCTAATCCAGATTAGGCAAAAAAAAACAGGCCTACTAAAAAATCAAAAATTCTGTAGAACTAGAGATATTATCCACTAGTCAAAAATACTTGAAGGAATGCTCCATGGCTCTGTAACATACAGAACAATAGTGCTGGATACAGCTACACCATGGGCAGGACATGCACAATCATATGGACAAACTTGCTTTATAAAAAGAAGTAAGTATTGCACTGGATGGTGTTAACAGACAACAGAGACCCTTTAGTCATTTCCTTTTGTGCTAAATCCAGTGCCCCTGAATAGTACATAGGTTCTAGTTTAATGATCAAAAGAAGTATCATGTAACCTTTAAAATATCTTTAAAAAACAGTTATGTGATGTACTTTCTCTACCAACACACACCAATACATGTGCATACTGATATCACTTGCTTATCTCTCTGTTAAGAGAATGCAAAGTGTGCTAGGAAGATTCTTATTTGGGCTTACAACTGTATATAAACTGCAAGTCACAGACCATATGTAACACACTAAATTTGACACAATAATCTCATGATGAAATCCTGCATCTTTGCCTCACAAAAGATCAGATTAGATCATTATCACCCTTTTGACAGAAACTTCAAAAACACGCCATCCAGACATTCTGTTTTGTCCCAAGGTAGCATGACTCTGTAGAGCACTGATATCCCTAGATACTCCAGTTTTATTGTGGAGGTCAATATCATCAAGCCAACCAGGCATTTCAGAGGAAGAGGTTAATCCAAATAAAACTGAAAGTGTTATAAAGATATAGCTTTAAGCTTCAGTTTATAACATTAGGACACAGTCCTATAATGCCTGTAGAGGCATTCAAACACACAAAAATGTTAAACTTCAGTCACCCATAGCCATTTGTCTGGTATAGTTCTGTTTATCTAAGCACACAAAATTTCCTACGAGGTAAACCTAAAATGAAAGGGTTCAGCACTTTCACAGAATGAGCTTTGAAGCTCATTAAAAAAAAATTCTTTTATGTTAATTCTAAATTATAAGTAGCAAGAGAGAGAAGCAAGGCTTTCTGATTATTTGTTTACCTGAAGCCTCGTTTGCTCCCAAAACAGTGGAACAGAGCCTCTGATCTGCACAAAGGAAGAGACATCATCATCCAAGTAAATTGTCTGCAAAAACAAAAGAAAGGAAAGGAGTTCTGCGGTTAGATCTATCAGCCTGTAGCCCCTTCATCAGGTGACAGTTGAAGACACTGAACTCAAAGGGTAAAAAAAGTAAACCATGTACCTCCCTGTATCCACTTACCGCTCAGCCTCTTTTCCATAGTCTCACAAGCAGTGGAACAAAGCACAACGTATTTGCTTTCATGTCATCACAGCAGGTTCAATTCACTTCTCACCAGAAACAAGAGAAAACGTAAAACACCACCACATCTTTCACCCACAATCAAGATGGATTCGATCCACTGGTGGAGACACTCGGGAAGACCAGGCATATACTCTCCTGCTGTCCCTCTCACAAAACTTAACTGTGCAAAATGTCATTGCTCCTTGTGACTGCTGATGGGTAACGCCAGGTGGGGGATAAGCTTATCTCCTGCTGTATTTACCATTTCTTATTTCACTGCATGCTGTGCCTTGTCAGAGAATCCAAATAAAACTCTGTGAAACCAGCAGCTTTGCCACTCCCATCCTGAGGTACAGGGAACAGCAATGTGAGCTACTTCTTTTCCAGGGGACTTACAGCAAGAGGTTCCAAATTCTCCACTTCCTTTCCCAACCAGACCTCAAACTTTCCCTTTATGTGTTCTTATCACTGTTAACAAGCTGATTTTGTGTCAAATCTATACAAATTACAAAGACTGATT
Source organism: Thryothorus ludovicianus (assembly GCA_013397245.1). Taxonomy (NCBI): domain Eukaryota; kingdom Metazoa; phylum Chordata; class Aves; order Passeriformes; family Certhiidae; genus Thryothorus; species Thryothorus ludovicianus. The sequence continues at coordinate 729,341 of VZTB01017334.1, forward strand.
TCCCCTTTTGCCTCCCCCCATCCACAGTTCCCAATCAATTATGAAAACTGAGCATAAAAGGTACTATCTTCAGATTCAATATGACCACAGAGCAACTGTGCAATGCCTGGCTCACTCCTCTGGCCTATACTTAGCAGTGGAATCCTGGCTGCTCTCCACGGGGGACACATGATACACATGATACACATCTCCGTTATCTCATGCATGACAATGACTGCTCTGCAGCCCTGGGGAGGAATGGGATCCAGGTCATCCAGGTAGCTGCACTCACCACATCATATCACTTGGCACAGCTGCTGCCAGCTGGCTAGCAGCTCTGAAAATAGACTAGAACATGAAAATGGATTTCTCTACAGCTTTGAAGAGTTTTGTCTTTTTGGATTTGCCACTAGATGTGGCCAACAGCTGGCTCAAGGAATATGCCTGACCTTGACTTCTCATCTAATAAACAGCAGCAATGCAAAGTTTTTAGAGCTACATGTGTAAAAAAAAAGAGGTATTTAAATAAAATTGGTGACAAAACATTTATCTAATATTTACCATATTTTTGCAGAGCACTTAAAATTGTCTCCATTTCACAAAAATGAAAGATTTAAGTGGCATCATCATGGAAACAATGTCAGTGCTAGAAGGATAGCCAGCCCAGATGTAGTGCAAAACTATGTTTCGATCTTTTTAACCTCTCACCAAAGAATTAACCCTTTTCTCTGTTACATTCCATCCTAGCACTACCCTTTGCAAGAGAGAAGTTGCTCAGAGAAGCTTTCTTGCAAGGCCTGGGTCACAGTTTCAGTAATGTGGCTCCAAAATATGCACTCCCAGTAAAGTTTTCTGAACATTTTTGGCATCTGAGTGCAGGAGCTAATTACCATGGCAACACACTGGTGCACCTTTTCTTTGTACATTTGTGCTCAGAAGAGCTCATTCCTCCTGCAGCTGGACTAGGAGAGGAATAAGTAGATCCACCTTCTTCCTCTTTATCACATTCTCCCTGAGACTGGTCGTGCCAAGATGAGTCAGAGACTTGTACACACTGAATCATCTCTTCACTCACAGCCGTGGACCCAAAGAAGCTCATTCCAAGGTAAAGCAAATTAATAGCACTACTACAGCCTCAGCATTATCCTGGCTAATACTAAATGAAGATCAGGACCTGAACCTGGACAAAAAAGGGTTCAGGACTGGCCTACCTAAAATTTTGACAACAATTATCACTTTAGCAATAAATGAGTAGAAATGAAACATCTAATGATGACAAACACTGACAAAGCTTTACCTGAAGTACGAGGTGGCCACTCACACAGCTTGCTACAGAGGATCAATTTTCTTTGCAGAATTCTGGGAAGTCCCTGTTTCCACACCTAACTGCAAAACTGACAGCTCAAGTATTTCTTTGACCAGTTCTTTTAGATATCCAGCTACGAATCTCTGGACCCAGTGATTAACTGATAGCAATTCTAATTTGGTACCAGCAGTTTAACAGCCTTCTGAGTTACAGTTGAAATGGAAAGTATTTCCTCAGCTACAGACCATGAATATATAACCTTCTTCCTGACAAATATAGAAGAAAAATATTGACCAAGCATTTATTTCTGCATTAATAGATGCTTTATTTCCACTTGCTAGTGAGTTGACAGATGTTTGTTACCAGTATCACTCATATTTTCTGTTCACTGGTTTTGACCCATTACCTCTTCTGTTTTCTGCTCTATTAAGCTGTTCATTTGGAGAACTGAACAACAACCAAAATATTCACATTATTTGATCATTCCTGTAACCTAAACAGCATGTCTAAACCTTGATGTGATGGGCAGGGGGATCCTCTGTCAAGCTGAGGTCTAACACAGGACTCTCCTATGATGGCAGAGCATTTGAAAGAAACTGGTATTTTTTATGTATGTTGCCATGTAGCTTTTAGGAATTAGATGAGGTTTTTGAACTGGGAGCACAGCCTCTCCAACATAGTCATTCCCAAGAAAGTACTTTTTTTTTTCTGTTTGCTTACAGGGCTCATCATCTGTTCTCTGGAGCAATTCTCTGGTCTTTCACAATCCTCTCACCTCATTCTCACAACCCAAATGAATCCAAAATTATTTTCTTCCAAGCTGCCAGCAAGTTGGAAAAAGATCTAATATTTTTTTAATGACTGGGGGACTCATTAAAATGACTTTTCTGCCAGTCATTCCTTCCTAAACAGACTCTAACAATTTCGTTAAGCATTATAACTGTGCAAATCTTCCCTCAATTTCAGTAATAGCCACTAGTCTTCATTCACCACTCCAAGGAGCATGACCCTTGATCCTGACACTCTTTTAGTGTACACATCTCTTGATCTTACAATATTAGTAGCAACAGACTTCCTACCAGCAGATTTGTTAAGCAGGCAGGTTTAAAGAATAAGATAACTTTCGAGATCAGGAATGGACATAATCTTAGCAGCCACATACACTGTAGGAAACCCTGCTTGCTAAAATCTTAAATAAGCACTGATAATATATTTAGATTGAAATTACACTCATAAATAAAAACTTCCAACTTTGTTGTTTATGGATGGACAAGTACAGTTTCTTTTCTCATATTCTTCACAGTCTTGATCAGTTTTTGTGCACAATGTCATGTTTTCTATAAACACGTATCTGTCCCACTTTTTTGTTGTTCTAGTTTTGACTTTATTACCCTGTCCTCTAGCAGAGCCATTTCCCTTATTCTAAGGCACTAGACCAAAGATGAACAATTCTTTAAGAAAAGAAACTTAAAGAAAAATAAAATGCCTTATGTCCAGAATTTTCCTGCCCTCTGTTTTCCTTTTCTCCTGGACAAGAAGATCACACCATTTTTTCTCTAGAAGTTCAACAACAATCTGTTGCTTTTTGGACAACACTTGGTTATTAGGATTCATACATACTGCTAAATCTCTGTCTTTGTGGAGTCTTATCTCTTATCTTAGATTCAAAATGACAGAAAGTTGGTGCCTATGTACCCCAGGGAGAATGTTCATTCCTACCAAATCCTCAAAACACTTGGGGACTGCTTCATTTTTCTCAAGGGTTCTGGCCCATACTACAATCCAATCCAGGCAGCTGCAAGAAATTTCAGACCAGGTTCCCATCAGACAGCACGGTAGCAACTGGATAGTTAACCCATGTGGAAGACCCATTTGCCTAAACAACAGATTACTTGGCCTCTGACCTCAGGTGTTAGAATTTGTCATGTTTTTCTTTCAGCTTCTGAGGTCTTAGACTTTCTTTGAGGTCTCTTTCTCCAACTCAGGATCAAGGGTGATAGTACTCACAGTTCAATGGGATATTTTTCAATCTTCTGTTGCATAGGGCCAGACCTTGCCCCTGAAATCCAAGGATCTTTCCTGGTAAACAAGCTTCATGTACAGGCACTGCTAGAAAGCTTCTGGGCAAGAAGCAAACATCTGCTTCAAGCCACTGGTGTTCTAATCCCAGCATGCTGCGCCCATTAATTGCTTGGAATAATTTATTCACTAATCACCTTCACTCAGCTTCATTAGGAACAAATAATCATCTGGTCACAAATTCAAACAGCAAAATTCATTACAGACTCAAGGGGTACACAGAGACACAGTCCCAGATGGAATGGATACTCAGATGGCTTCTTTGGGGTCCCCAGCTCTGCCACACAAAGAGCATGGACAGCAGATGGCCTAAACATACCTCTCTGTGAGCTCCTTTAGCTCAGACCACGGGACTCAAGGATATATTTGCCAAAATATTCCTTTTTGCCTTGCCTGGGATCATACTAAAACTTGATTCAGAAAATAAATCAACCACATGATTGCATCCATTCCTCTCCTGGAGAGCTATCCAAGACAGTCTAGGAGGTATTGTGAAATAAGGATAATTTTCCTTAATCTGTGCCTGATATTTTTTTCTGAAATTGGAAGAAAGGGAAGGTTAATTAAAATTTATGGTATTTCCTTTTAATGCTTTCTCAAGGTTTCAATTTTCTTTACTGAACAATTCCATGAAGGGCAAAAATATGACACCATTTATTTGTCTTTGGTTAATTAGAATTGCTCCTTGTAATCCACATACTAAGATTTTAGCATAACCCTTTGAAGGATAACTGGGAGAAGAGCTGAAATGTAAACAGTAACAGGCACAAAACTAAATGAAAAAGTATTTCTAGTTCTTCAAAGATATCAGAAGAAAAGAATTACAAAAATGCAACACAGTCTCAACTTCAAAGGATTACTAGGGGAGGAAGAAAAGGTGAAGGGAAACATTTAAGCTACAACTGAGAAACAGACTGATTTAAAAGCTACTTGAGAAGTAACTGCAACACTGCAAGCCCTGCAAGTAGAAAAAGCTACCATTCCATTACAGAATATTTGTCAACAAATCCGAAAGTATACATTGAAAGTATTGCCCTCTTTTCCCTTCATTTTGTTTTTCCTTAAGTGTTTCCTAATATTTTCTTTCTTCTTCATAAAGACACAAGCCAAATGATCAAAAAGTTTAAAGATATACTACAAGTTGTTTTTTGTTTTTTTTAAAGAAAAAGTGAAGATATTTTACTTTTCCCCCTTTCTTCTCAAACACTGAGTCACAGTATTTAAGTGAGCCCTCAAAAAAATGACTCATTGCAGAGCTGAAATGCCACAAGGCTAACTCAGTGGGAGACAAAAGCATACCATCTATGCATAAAAGAGCTGCCTGGAGATAAGATTAATTGTTTCTCCCTCTTCTAAAAACAGAAAAATGTTAGAAGCAATTCCTACAAAGAGGGGAAAAGTCCTGGGTTTTCAGAATCCTAGGGTGCTATTTATCCATGAAAGCACATAGCCAACATGCCATTATACTGTACAGGCTGCAGCAAATGGAAACAAAATGTTATTCAGCCAAGAGATTACCTCACAGGAGATTAGTCAGTCATTTACTATGAAAGTAGGAGAGAGTTTATTCTTGGACTCTTCCTTCCTAATGGCAAGGGGATGCCAGCTTGAACTGGATCTCAGACATCCTAGTGGTTAGCCCAACTTTGCTTTCTTAGGACATGCAGCTTGGTAAAACTAGTGTTTAGCACCACTAGTAACAGCCATCTTCTTTTACTTCTCTTCTTTGTTTTTAGTAACCAAACAAAAACACACAGCCCTTTAAAACTGCAAACACTTGCTATAATTTTGAACTCACTCAAGCCTTTCACCCTAAAACCATTTCATTCTTGAACTTTTGCTTACCCAGTTGAAAAGATACTCAAAAGCCTTCAGTTCTCCCACTTCACATCTGGCTGAACAGGAACAAAACACAGCAATTCCCATGAAGATCCTGACCCAGACCCAGCTAAGGGAAGCATCAGAAATCAAGTACTGTTTTGCCACTCACCAGGAACCAATCCTCAGGTTTTCTGCTGGAATGCAAAGGCCACCTTATTTTTCATGCTAATCATTTGTAACATGATGTACTCCAGGAATACAACAAAATAAAATTAGTTACTTCTGACCCACCTAGTAAGCAAGATAGAAGTATTTCCCATAATAAGTCAACTGCTAAGTGCAGTGTCACAAATATGAGACTCACTGAAAAAAAGCTGACAACCCTTTCTAACCTTTCAGCAAGAGAACACTCTTCAACTCCTGAGTAACAGGATCAGTGCTTTGTGCTAATATTCATAAGAAGATACTCAACTAAAATAGCAGAATGTACCAGGTATCACTTAAAATGGCACTACTTCCTTCTTCTGTTCTCAGGTTCCAGGGGAAAAGTCCACTTTTCAGTAAGAAGACATAGCTGTATCTCCCAATGCACTGACACTTTCTAGAAAGGTGTAGATCTTGCAAGACTTGACTTGTAATTGCTTTGGAGCAGTGGCACACAAGAGAATTATTGACAGAGAATTTGGAGGCTGACATTAGAGACCAAAGCACTGCAGGGTAAGAGCTTCACATTCAACAAGCAGAACCTGTGTGAGCATGAACACTAAGTGGAAAGCTGTCAGCCTAACTGAAAATGTAGGCAAACCAGGAAAACAAGAGACATGAGCAAAAAGTCACCCACAATCTGAGAGAACTCTGACCTCTGGGCAGAAAGTCACACATGTAACATTGTGCATGCTTTGAGCACCTCCTGGGAATCAAACCTCACCAGCAGGCTGGGGAATATCAGTCTGCAACTCCTCCAGGCATCCTGAGGATCAAAGCATCAAATCTAAGGTAGCTCTGCATTTGTCTTTAGGCAGAACAGGTGAGAAGGTTAAAGCTGTATTATGACGACAATATCTTAGAGGAAATGTGGGAAGTATCCAAACATGGCTGGATTTTGAACAAGCAGGTCCTGAAGGCGTGCCTGGCTCATGCAGTGGGATAACAGGAAGGAGCTCACTGGGTGAGAGCTGCTACATTCACACATTGCTGTGAGGAAATACCAGTGCTGTCAGCCCACAAAGGTGGGCACCTTTTGGGGAGGTGCCTTCCTCAGGCACAGGCTTTCAATTACACAGCTCAAGTATCTCTGTGCTGCCCTCACTGTTTCATGCTCCCCTTAAGAGCATCACATAAGCAATCTTCTTTCATTGTATATGCACCTACATATACAGACACACACACACACACAATCTATGCCACATATGCAGCCCTGTAGATATGCCCAGAAGATGCTGGAAACAACCAAATTCTAGAAGCAAACCCCTGTTCTTTGCTGAAAACTACCAGCCATTTGTCTATTCTGTTTTTACAGTGACCCTTTTCTGTATGATGGTTCTGACTGCTAGTAATTACTACTTCAGTTCACAAAGGAAAAGGTGATTGTACTAGAGTAAGAAAGCACTCACTTCAGCTGGCACAGAAGGCTTCAGATACTCCATGGTCCAGTGCTTTTTACTGACTTGCAAGGCAGCAAGCTAAACCATGTGCAATAAAACCAAGTGACTCTGTTGTTTTGTTTGGCTGTGCCAATCAAGGGAGCCTGCTGAATGCATTTCACACACATAATTTGTCTCAGCTGGAAATTAGGCTTTTACATATGTATAAAAACTGTCATACCACCTCACACTGGGGAGAATCTCCCACAAACCAATGGGGAATATAAAAGCAGTCTTCTCCAAAATTAGCTGAACTGGAATTTTCCTGAGTCTGAGAAGATGATATTTTTTCAACATTCTCTTTATTAAAAGAAAGATGATTTGACAATGGACTTTACTAGTCATAGATGAGGTCCCAGCACCTTTGCTAGATATCTTCTTGAATGGTTTAAAAACCCATGTCTACATTTCACTACTGTATCAAATGGTCAGACTGTCACACATAGGAAAAAAATTAAAAGTGTTAGAGAAAACTGTGTGAATGAAAAAGTCAGAAACAGAGAAAAAGAGCAGATTGCAAAGCAATGCTTAATGGACAAGAACAAACAGACCTGCCCTGCAATAATATTTTAAATATTCTTGAAAAAACTACTTGCTGAGCTCCTCTAATTCTCATTAAAAATTCTGCCCCATTCAAACACGAGTGAACTAAAGCACGCAAGGCCACTGGATGCATCCACTTACCTGCTCTGTCTCAACAAAGTTGGACACGTGTCCATCATCATTGACCCCTCGGACGTGGAAGCGGACACCAGCTCGCTCGCAGCTGATGCGGGAGATGAGGCAGGCTTTTGCCTTCTTGTGGGAAGCATAGACAGTGCGAATGTCCACCACCCCACAGACCACTTTGAGCAGCCACTCGGAGCAGTTCACCTGGTAGTGTTTGAAGGGCACATGCAACAGCTGGTTCCTGGAAGGTTCAACAACATACAGACACATTACTGAACAAAACAAACAGATGGGCATGGGTGCCACCTGACAACAGTCACTCATTTAATCAATTAATGTTTTATGACTCCTTTTCTGCTGTACCTTATCTCTACCCAAACCCAGGAAATATTGGGAAGAAACCCTTGTGAACAACTACAGTGAACAGCAAATTTTAACCACACACCTACCACCAAGGTGCTGTCTTTATATCTTGTACCTGTCTTATAAATTCAGATGCAAATGTCACCTCTTTCAGCTCCAGAAATTTATATTTAGTAATCTTTTTCATAAATTACAGTGTTGTCAAGATAATTACTTTTTTTGAAAGAATAGGACCTTAGCATTCACCATAGGATGAAGAACCGGTTCAAAATCAATCATAATTTTCCAAAAAAAAATCTCTGAGCAGAAACTGGATCTGTAAGTTACTGGAGATACTGCAAAAATTACTACTAAAATGAAAGTAACATCTGTTCTAACCTTCAAGATCAACAACTCAAGAAACCTGTCATGTCTAGTTAACAATGATGCTAGTTTCTTCTATTATGATGCCTTTCTTTATTTCATGTTTCAAAATGTGCCTTTAGTCACATAGGAGGGTCAGGAAAATATCTTTTATGTTCATGCATTGCTCAATAAAGGATCTGTAAAAGAGAGTGAAACCCCCAAAGAATTGTTTTTTTACAGTACAGCATTTACCTGAAAAACGTGCAAGGCATTGTTACACTTTTAATTTAAATACGTAACAGAAAAAGCAGTTCTAAAACAAATTTTGCTATCTGTTCCACCTCTTTCTCCCAGCTCTATTTGCAAAGGAAGTCCTCACTCAGGCAAATTCCAGTAGAATTTTTTGGTTGTGGTTGCAGTTATTAAACAGGCAGTTTGTGTTGCCTATAACTAAGGTCATCTTACACTTTTCATTGAATAACTATTTATCTCATTGTTTATTTTCCTCAAGCATCTATTGTTTGGTCTGAAATTTCCCATATCACCTAATTACCTCAAGATAAATTTTCTTTGGAACATCTTTTTTGCCCTTGATGTGATGTTGTCACAATTTCTCTCTGTTCTACAACATATTGGAAGACGGAAGCTCCTCAGAAATTACTTCTAGATTAGCCAGAAGCAGCAAAGAAGGAAGGCTCAAATATACTTAACTTCCAAGAGGAAAAGTTTCAAAAGACAGTAGAGGGAAAAAGAATTGCTTTAAATGTTGTTTCTGGATTATGTGGTATTGCCACCTTAGCAGTCTCATCACTGGAGAACAACTCATTTCTGCCATGTGTCTGACTTAACAATGCTTGATGAGTTTTTGGAGAGGGATAGATCATTAACACAGTTGAAAGCAAGTATTTATTATGTATCTTTCTTCAGTTTCAAACTCAAACCACTAGATCTTACCAGACAAAATCACATCATAGCTGGAAAGATTATTTAGCCTAACTGAACTGCTCTCTCGTGTTAATTTATCACCCATTATGAACTTTTTTGCTTATTTAATATTCACCTACTTTGAGCCACAAGCCTCACTGCACATTCTAGCAGCATATTCACATATAACCCTGCCAGTTATTTTCCACCTATATCAAACCCTCATTTACTTCCAGAACAGTTATGCCTGCTGTGTGACTATCTTTTTATTTAAAAAGAAGGAGGAGGGGGAAGGGTACAGAAATGCAAGCATTGTGCCAAAACTTGCAAAGCAGACAAAGTGAATTACATCTACCCAGCATTACATTTTCTCCTTCCCCCTCAACCAATACTTACCACCATACAAGATAATTTTTCTTTGCTTCATAAGCACAAGAAAGTAAAAAGCACAAAACAGTGTATCACAGGAATTTTTTTTGATGTAACTTTTGTTTGCACTATGTTGTAAACATGTTGATGTTGATATTTCAACATAAAAACTAGGGCACATTACTGAAACAATAAACTACAGACTTTAAACATGTACTTTTAAAAAATAACAGATACTTCAGTGCAAATGATGAGATTTATGAACAGTTCAAGTGCAGGTAGGTTTCTATTAGATAACTGTAAAGAAATTTATTAAAAAGGACTGCAGGGGAAACTATTCATAACATATAGAGACATGTTTCTGTAGGGCGAGCAATATATATCTCGTATTCCCCCCTTTGAATCATAAAATGTCATTTTATAATTGCACTTAGCTATCAGATTAATTTTAATTAAACACAAGTTAATAATGAATTCACAAGTTAATAATGAAAGCCACCTGCCCTGTAAAAGGACATGTCAATGAAATGAAAGGAGATGCACTTGAAATGCACATGTTCCTTTCCCTCTGACAATGTCTGGCCAATGAGATACAGGTGGGGACAACAGAAGACTCGGGTATAACATGCAGTACTAACCAGAAGAACGAGTTACCAGATTCATAGCTGTTATCACCCTGCTTCTGAGCCCGCACAGTCAGGTCAAAGTTTGAGCCTGCATTAGGCCAGCAGAAATAGAACATCCCAGAGTTCAGTATTTTCTTCAAGGCAGTAACTCGCTCGTCTTCCTTGGTTTCTTCCTGGAGAGGACAGAAATCTGTTGCAGTAATTTTGTAAACTTCAGCGTCCAGGATTTTTCCCACCGACGTACAGCCTGTCACCAGGACCAGAAAGTGCAGCCGAGCGTTACCTAGAAAGTGACAGACAGTTACGAAAGGGTTATTCCCAGGTGGACACGGCGTCCCATTAGTCCTGTCACATGCAATGCCGACAGGGTTCCAGCAGAGGCCAGCGTCTTTGCTTCACAAGAGAACAAACAGGAACAACAGGCACGCAGGCCACGTTCTTTTCATTTCTGAATTCCTCTTAACTGCAGATAAGTGGCTGCAATTGCACAATATTCCACAACACTTATCCATCGACATCCTTTGCTGCACTAGAGTGTGTTTTCCCCACTGACTTTATGAAGAGCAATGTGCTTACCATTGGGACATCTCTCAAAAAATCAATTTCACCACCCTAGAGAGCAGACAGCATTCAGGTTCTTTACTGGATTCAGCTGAAGCTGAGCATGTTCAGACATTTGCACAATTTCAGAACTACCAATTCTTGGGATTTTTTTTTTTATCTCACTGAAACGTGTACATGATTGGATGACAATCTCAGTTATCACTGGAACAATTACAGCTGCCATAACTGTGAAATCGTGAAGCAGCTGAACTTCAGGGCCCCAAAACTAAAAGATAAATTTGGAGCTTGAAAACATCACTGTAATCAGATCTCTCGTATGCAGAACCATTTCAACCTCTCCTCATTCTCTCTGAAATGATAATTAAGAAACAGTAGAACATTTTTTTCTGTAATTGCTGGTTTTGCTACCAAGAAACTGTTTGATTCACTTAAATTGTCCTGCAAGGAGACAATGTCATCCCAGTCACTCCAGCTAGTAAGAAAATATGGAAATAAGCCAAGATTTATTAATTTAGCACAACAGAACCATCAGCTGACCTGCCAAGAGCAAGTTAATTAGCTAAGGGCACAGTGACAATCTGGGACACTATGGCTTCAGACAGCAAAAGGGAACGCTTCTTAGGATCACTTTTCAACCCTCCAGGGTGACCCACTATCTGAAAATGCACACCAGCTCTCATACAACAACCTTTTTTTTTCTGAAACACCAGTAGGGCAGTCCTTACTTTCAGATAACAGGCTGGCTACAGAAACTAGAGTGAGGGGTGGTTTTCAGCAGGGCCAGAATATTTGCGTAGGCACGTGGGACTGGAATGGCAGGACAAGGTGGGAGATTAGATCTTATTCATTGTGTTCTGCTGACTCCAGTTTTGTATAAAGGCCAGTGTAGGTGGTATTTACTAAAAAGCTCTGTTCATCACATTTCTTTTTGTAACAACGCTGTGCCATGTTCTCCTTCTTGAGTGCTTTCAAGAAGCATGTCTTCTGTGCTTGTGATATCACAGCAGAGGGCTAGAAATACTGACATATTATTCCTCCTTTGCACATGACTTTGTATAATTCTAAAGAATAAAGAGTAGGAGACACTTTTCTTATCACCACGAGAGTTCATAACTGACCAAATACTGCCTTGCTCTCTGCAGAAAGGGTTAAGAGGAGTTAGCTGTCCCTCAGAATAGCTAAAAGCTTCAGTGACTTAGCTCAAACCATGTACAACTGATCAGCTCAAAGTAAACTTCACTCACGAGACTTTGGAAGCAATATATAGAAATACTATTAGTATCCCTTCATATCAGTCAGCTTTGCTAGTCACAAAAAGCCAGTGGGAGAGCTGCCTGGGTGCAGTGCTGAGACAGAGTACAAGTATTTTCATTGCCTTTGGTGACCTTAAGCTTTCCTAGACGAATCAGAAGAGAACAAATGAGAAAGTCAACATTAAAATAGCCAAAAAGAACAAAAACTTAATCACATAGGGCTTGTTACCTGTGGTTTTGTCCTTTGATGAGCTTGTAACCAATGGAAAATCACTGGATCCAAACAGAATAATCCTCTAGTTTAAGAAGGTGTTGAGTAGAAATATTTGCCTTACCTAGAAACTTGCTCTTGCTTACCAGAGACTCTTTTTATTACATCCTCCACTCTACCACTCACCCCCAAATGGAACACTCATCTACACATTCAAAGATCCAGCATCTCTACTTTCTTAAATCACTAGCTAATAAGCTCCAAAAAAGTAATCACACTTAAGAAGGTATTGCATTGTCCCTGAAGCATAAGGAAATGTGTTTTCTAAAGTTGTGATACTTTGCTGCTGCTGAGCAGTAACTCCACATGGAAGAGTCAGGGTTGTTCAACTTGGAGAATAGAAGGCCTGGGAGAAACTTTGTTAGACTTTCAAGCTTTAAAGGGGGTCCTATAATGAAAGATAGAGACTTTTCACAAGGGCTTGTAGTGATAGGACAAGGGACAACAGTTTTCCACTGAAAGAGGGCTGGTTTAGATTGAATACAAGGAAAACATCTTTTACAATGAGAGTAGTGAAACAGAGGAACAGGTTTTCCAGGGAAGTTGTGAGTGCCTCACCCCTGGGAAGTGTTCCAGGCCAGGTTGGAAAGGACTTTGAGCAACCTGGTCCAGAGGTAGCTGTCCCTGCCCATGGCAGGGGTGGTGGAAGTAAATGGTCTATAAAGGTCCCCTCTGAATTGAGCCCTTCTACTGGTCTACACACACAGAATAAGTTTCTCTCTACAGTACTCCAAATTACAGAGCAGCCACCATGTGCTTTTCATGATACCTTTGAACAGAAACAGGCTGGTAAAGGAGCTCACACTTCCAGCCCAGAAAACTGGAGAAAAAGGATGAAAAGAGAGATTTAAGGTATGATAAAGCTAGCCTGCTTTTCCACTTGGTCCTCCCAGGCTGCTCTGTGAGCTGAGGTGGTCTTCAGACCAGCTCTAACCTCTCTTACCTGCTTAAATCACTCAGGATATGCTGCAAAACAGAAAATGCAGAAATCCTGTAACACCACAGTCCCAGCTTAACACAAATCTCTCTGATTCTGTACCTTGGAAAAAGTCCTAAGTCTCATCCTTCGATAGCACTTTCATTCCAGTTGGTATTTGAACAGTGTTCCTGGGAACCAGCCCTGGGCTATCACTGCCCTGTCAGCAGGAGGAAGATCCTTACCTAATGTGCATGCCCTCTTGGCACAGGGAACAAGGTAATCACAATATTCTATTGACAGTGCCCTGTGCCTGTGTCCTGCCCATTTTTATTCACAGCACAGATGTAGCCATTGGGTTCTAAACAGAGGTAATGTTCCTGTCAACCTTTCCCCTTTTAGAACCTCACACAGCAGAATTAATGCTGTCAAAAAACTGCTCCACTATTCATCTTTTGGTCATGTCTCCATTAAGGTGTATGAAATTACTCACCACTAAGCTATACAGTGACACACAAAGAAGGATTTCCCTGTCTTCCCTTCTTTACCAGCAACATCTAGATGGGCCCACACTTTTAAATTATAACATGAAATCCTGCAGATTGTAGTTGCCTCTTGAGGTCAATTCCACTTGGTACCAACCACATCAGCTGTAAATCATTTACCATACCCCATCTTGGAAAATATTTTTTTTTTCTTGTAACTTATACAAGTAGTTTAATATACAATCCTGATTCATATTAGCCTTTCTAAACTATACACATAGATGAAAGTGATTTAGGAATGTAAGAATTGCAATTGAAGGTCACAACGGTAGAAATGTCCTTTCTGTCCTTGGGAAATGATCTGGAATATTTTACAGAAATCTCTGAAATCATTTTAGAGCAAGCAGTGAAGTGTTCCTTACTGCTCATGCTTTCTACAGCAACATATCTATGAAAAAGCAAGACCCACATATAGTACTGAAGAAAAAAATTATTTCAAAGCCTATGGACCAAACTTTGATACCAAATGGATACAAATGCTCATGCATTGTAACCAAGATCATTATTTTGCCCCATTACAGCCATCAATCACTACAACAATCTGTAAAGAACACTCTTGATGAAATGTTTTGCTCACAGTGATATGTGCTGAATGCCCTTTTATTACATTGCACAAGAGAGGCAGAGGATGCAGAATATTTAGCAATGAAACAAGGACATAATAATTTCCATCCATTTTTTTCAAATGCTTTTGTGAAACCAACTGTCTTTATCCAAGTTGAACAACCAATGCAGTTCTGGTACGTCACACTGTACAATAATAAGCTGCAGTTTCTGTATTTAACCTGTCTACATGACTCAAGGCAATTGTTCCCCCTGCAGCTTAGGGGATGATTTCAATGTTGCCTATTTTGAGCTACAGTGAAAAGGAGTCAATATTCAATTCTTATTTTGTCCTTCTTAACTGTAACTATTTCACTCGAGACTGCCTTTTCTTTCCAAAATGGATTTTCTCCGATTTCTGCTCTTTCTCCATTCAATCACAGTCATGCCATTGCCTTATGTTCCCTCAGACTTTTCCATCTCCACTCCACGCATACTCCACTTCATTTTATAGTCCACAAAAAACCAAGTTTGCTTCTCATCTGTCTTCAAAAACAGCAATAGAACACAGCAGAGTTCTTATCACCTAGCTGAAAATTCCTGAGGATATCTACAGCAGAATTATGAAAAGAGACAAAACTTTCCAAACTACCATTTTAGTCTCAAAGATATTCCTCTTTCTCCTTCTTCTAAATACAATTACGTTTTCAGAAATGTGCAAAAAGAACAGAAGACAGGTACCTAGTAGTCCTTTTTACCTTTGAAATTTCTTCCTTTCAACTACACACTGCATATGTATAAGAGTGAGAGAATACACACAATCAAATGAATTCAGAATGCCTCCCCAAATACAGCAGCTGTATTAAACCAAACAACCTATGTGGTGATGGTGTTAAAATATCCCCTTATGTATGCATCTCTTCCTGACATCACAGTATCTGAAAAAAACACTGTAAAGCAGCTCTTTTAACACTTTGCTTAAGATGTATTTGTCACTGCTAGATCTTCTTTGGCAGGAAAATCTTGGCTGAGGTACAGCTCAGAGACACTGTACAATTCATTCTGCTGCCATCCATCTCACAAAAGAAAGGAGAAGAACTTAGTGACTCATGTTAACAGACATAAGCACATAGAAGTGAGTGTTATTACTGGTGGGAAACATTAACTTTGTGAGTCAGTTTCACATATTTCATCTACTTTCTTGTGAAAAGCACGATCTACTTTGGCAGGCATACAATGTGATTTATTTGGATTTCTAAGTAGTGATATTTACAGATTAATTAAAATGTTCAGAAACATCTTTCATGTCTTGGCAAAAAGTTTCCCCTTCTGCTCTACAAATATACTCTTAATATCCCAGTGGAATGTATTTTCACAAATACTTTCAGTTAATTTAATACTTATGGTCTGCATGTTTCCAGTAGTAAGAAAAAATGCTGATACTCCTGAACAAAGTCTATGTGAAGCTAAGTGAAGAGCTAGCCAATTATGCCTTTGTTAGCTAAAATACATTATACAAATATGGAAAAAAATATATGCTAAAATACATTATACAAAAAAGGAAAAAGTTACATTGCATTCCTCTGGTCGTTTGACTCCCCCTGGGTGGATGCCAGGTGCCCACCAAAGCTGCTCTGTCACTCTCCTCCTCAGCTGGGCAGGAGAGAGGAATAAAAGGAAAGGCTTATGGGTCGAGATAAGGGCAGGGAGAATCATTTAGCAGTTTTGGGCAAAACAGATTTAACTTGGGGAAATTTATCACTAATCAAAACAGAGTAGGACAAAAAACAAAACACCTTCCTTCACCCCTCCCTTTTTCCCAGGCTTAACTTTACTCCTAATTTTCTCTTCCCCAGTGGTGCAGGAGGATGGGAAATAGGGGCTGTGATCAGTTCATGGCTCATTGTCTCTGCTGCTCCTTTCTCCTCATGGGGAGCACTCCTCACACTCTCTCCCTGCTCCAGTGTGGAGACTCTCCCATGGAAAACAGCCCTCCTTGAACTTCGCCAACATGACTCCATCCCATGGGCTGCAGCTCTTCACAAACTGCTCCAGGGTGGATCCCCCACTGGGTCACAGATCCAGCCAGCAAACCTGCTCCAGAGCGGGCTCCACTCTCCATGGGTCCACAGGTCCTGCCAGGAGCCTGCTCCTCTGTGTGCCCCCCAAAAGGTCACAGCCACCTTCAGACATCCACCTGCTCCACCATGGACCTCCATGGGCTGCAGGGGGATCTCTGTGCCCCCATGGACCTCCATGGGCTGCAGGGGGATCTCTGTGCCCCCATGGACCTCCATGGGCTGCAGAGGGATCTCTGTGTCCCCTGGACCTCCATGGGCTGTAGGGGCACATCTGCTTCCCCATGGGGTGTACTGTGGGCTGCAGGGGACTCTCAGCTCAGGCAGCTGGAGCACCTCCTGCCCCTCCTTCCTCACTGGCCTTGGTGTCTGCAGAGCTGTTTCTCTCACATATCCTAACCCTGGTCTTCTCCAGCTTCAGCTGGGCAGTTTTTCCCCCTTTCTTAAGTCTGTTATCCCAGAGGCACTACCACTGCTGCTGATGGGTTTGGTCTTGGCCAGCAGCAAATCTGTCTTGGAGCCAGCTGGCATTGGCTCCGTTGGACAGAGGGGAAGATTCTGACAGCTTTTCAGAGAAACCTGTAGGCCCTCCTGCTACCAAAATCTTACTACATAAACCCAGTACAATTCCTTTGTAGTGTTAGTCTTTTATGTAAGCAACAGCTAAAGAGATAGAACTCACATGTAAGATGGAAGGCCTAAATCACACTGTGACAAAAACTTGGGCTGTGTCTTGAATAGTGAGATAGTAGACACGCATCTTTGCTTTTTTAAACATGTTCAGAAGCAGAAAATGTTTGCTTACCTTCACTTACCATTACAGCATGACCCTCTGACTTTTCACTGAATTTTAACAATCCCTTCCAAAGCAAGTCCTGTACTAGAGCTTGTAATCTAATGCTAGAACAAGGCAGAGGTACAGTGACAAAGGTCAGCAGGGAAAAACCTCACACTTTCAGAGCACTGAAGTTAAGCATATGTTGTTCAAGAATAAATAAGGACATGAGAAAAAGTAAAGCTGAGAATATTTCACACCCCATTTGAAATCATACACCTTTTAACATGAAGATGAAAATTGGGTATATTTTGTTCCCGCAACACACAAAAACTACCCTTATCTGTAGCTTGAAGAGATTGAGTTCAATAGCTAAATTCCTTTATTACTATAACAGGATTCATTTGACTCCTAGGAAGAAAAACAGACCCAAGTGCCAAGAAAAACTAATCACGAGTCCTCCGCTTTAAATTACATTAGCAAATTGATATAAATCTCCAGAGTAATGTCTAATTAACTCCACAAGAAATAAAACAAACAAAAAGTCCACATTCATTCAAAAATACTAGATGGACCTATAGTTATAAATTATGACACAAAAATCCTTCAGATTGCAGTTGCCTCTTCAGGTCAATTTCAAGTCATTTCTCAGGCTGCAAAATGGTAAGCAGGGTATAAAAAGACACAGTTATATCTACTGGCCTAAATACACCAGTGCTCACATCACCACTGCTTTTGGTAGACTCCTTAACCAAGCATCAGGTTACATGGAAAAGTCTTGTCATTTCTCCAAGTGAAAATTAAGGCTCATTGTAACAACCTGGGAACAACGTGTACAGTACTTTTTTATTTATGCATCTAAATCATCAGTGATTTTTAAGTATTGTGTAAGGTCCTATTATCTTAAAATCAATCACTGCAGTTCTCTTCTTAAAACATGTTATTTCCATTAACATTCCTGCAGGCAGCATAATAAGTCCTTGGCAAAATCAAGATTCCCAAACTGTACAAAAATTTACATCAATGACAATAAACATTCCTTACAATATTAATTGAAGCCAGAGGCCTTCTTCTGCAAATCCTTACCCGTATGAACGATTAAAGACAATTATGCATTATAGCAAGAACTGGCAATCTGTAGTACTATACTGTCAGATGACCATGATAATCAGTGTCTAAACAAGATCCTTAAAGAAGAGAAGAATTAGGAAATCATAGCCTGCCTTGGACAAATGTGGTAGGGAAAGAAGAATGGCACATATCTTCAGGCAGCTAAGAATGTTAGACAAAACAAATTAAAAAAAAAAATCCATCCATCTTTCAGTGATACAGTTTTGGCCCAAAAGAGAAAAAGAAACAGATTTTTTCCAGACTGTACATGACAAAGTGCAACTAACTTTCA
The DNA here is from genome assembly GCA_013397245.1 of Thryothorus ludovicianus. Classification (NCBI taxonomy): domain Eukaryota; kingdom Metazoa; phylum Chordata; class Aves; order Passeriformes; family Certhiidae; genus Thryothorus; species Thryothorus ludovicianus. Next base: position 747,812 of record VZTB01017334.1, read on the forward strand.
TAATTCAAGGAATTAGACAACTTTAGCCACTTACTGTCATTTAGCACTGTCTGGGCATTTTAGAATCTCAGTCATACAGATGGTGACTTACCACATTTAAGCTGAAGCTCTCCTAAGCAGCCGTAAGCATCCATGAGTTTTTCATACTGTCCTTTAATTGCATCCTTTTCTTCTGGAGCTAAGGAACAAAGACAAAGGCAGAAAATTTAGTTATCCAGTCTTCATAAAATTTTCAGATTGCTATTACTCCTATTGCATAGGAACTAATGGCTGATTTGTCTCAGACAACAAGACTACAGTACAAAGGTAGGGTTAAAATTCTATAAAACCACAGAGATTAAAACATGATGGGACAGAAATGCACATCTCCACACACTCTAGAAGAAAAAGGAGCACTCAATTTTCAAATCAACCTGATTGATAGTAACAATTTTATTCCATGGTACATGTGCCACATCAGATCCAGAATAAATAGAGAAATACATGAGCACATGTAAAATTTACACTGTTCTAAAATAAGAACAAAAATAACAATCAGTCTTGCCATAACCTAAATTATAATATCTTTTCTTGATGTACAAAAAGAGAGAGTTTATACTTCCAGACTCTCCGTCTAATTTCAGACAGAACTGGAATTCTTTTATGCAGGATAACATGATTTGATGTAGACACAACACCAGATGTTGATTTCAGGAGGAACTAAACATATTTCAGTGAAGGCAGAATTAGTTAATTAAATAAATAAAGGGTCAGATGCTCGTGTTATATTTGTGCATTTCTGCAACAAGCAGCTTCAATGGGCACATACTGAATATGCAGATATTAAGCCAGACCACAGATCAAACTTGTGACTGACTAACATAAAACCAGGATACTTGCAGAATGAGCAAGTCTGCATTTTGTATATACTTCCCAATGAGGAGCAAGGTTAATCTCCCAAATGAGGAAAATACACTGTAACCCTCAAATGTCCTTTTACTTCTTGAACTACAGATAAACAGCAACACAGTACTTTCAGAGACTTGCTAATAATATGCAATCTTGTGCTCTAATTAATTTCAGCTGTTAAAAACCCCCTGAAACCTCTGGGCTCTGGGCATGAAAAGGACAAACTGAACTGGTTGCAATGGATGATATAAGAGAGAAGAAAGAGACTTCTCTTTATAAATCTCAAGAGGCAAAGAGCTCAGTGAGAAACACAGAAAACAAATAAATATCCCATATATTGCTGACACTTTGAAGTGAAATGAAGGACAAGTCCTCTTGCAAAATTCCTTAACAGAGGCAACCCCCAAGAGTAAGTAAAACACGTTTATCTCAATTTTTGCACTTGTGACAAATAAAGAAGACTTGATTAATTTTTTCTTAATTATGTTTTTGCTACCATAGTTTCACAACTTATGTACTCTGCTCTCTTAGAACACTGAGTAAATCAGGAGAAACGAGCAAAATGATGATACCACACATACCAGTGAAGCAAAGCACAAGCAGCAGACAGAGGATGAAGTCATTTATATAGGGTAACATAAATCTTTGGATAATAACGATTTAAATACTCAGTAATGGCATGTTTTAATGGCTGAGACTCTACAAGCTCAGTTCTCTGGTGTTGTGGCATGGGTCTACACTCTGGCACTTTAAAAAAAAACCAAAACAATTTCACGAAACCAGTTGTGATAGACTATAACAATGTTTCCATCTTTGAAAAACAACCTCCCTGTCAAAGCTTTCTTATGTATTAAAAAAACCCCACAACACTTTAAAAAAGGTGTTTCACTCTCCATGGCATCTTTACCAAGTAGAAAAGAGCAGCAACAATATACTAACAATCTTTTCTTAAATTGGTTCCCTCCTTTAAAAGCTGTCCACATTAAATTAATTGTGCTGCTTTATAATTAAAAGGGAAAAGCAAAACAAAAATTCTTGTTCCAAATATTCCAGCTTTAGGAAGAAACCTAAAACAAGAGAAACACATAGAGACTCAGCTCTGAGTCGGTTGCAGGGAGCTCATAAAGCTGCAGGCCAGGCACAACACGAAAGCACGACAATACTCTTCAAAATAGAATTACAAGTTGGAAAGTTGGCTGTTAAAAGTGTCTGGTAGGAGCACAGTCCAAAAGAATGGAATTTATTTCAGCACGGAATTAGGCAACACGCAGCTCATTCCACTACTGGCCAGAAGTACCTGCCACTGGCATGTGTGGGACCCCCTGGAGTTTCCCAGGTCGAGCCAGTGGCACCACACACACGTCAGCTCCTGGCACAGGACCTCTCCAAGCACGCAGCCAAAGAGCTGTGTTTTGCCAGCCCTGGTACAGAAACGCTGCTGCTGCTCCGGGCAGGACTCGTCAGAACCCATGCCTGCACTGCAGCATCAGTTAGGACAGCAGCACCAGCAGAGCTGCCTGGAAGGAAGGAGCAGGAAAGGAACACACCAAACAGACACAGCTGTGTCCATGGGCCATGCAAACAGAGGGGCCGGAATGTTTTAGTGCCTATGGACCACATTTGGGGGGTGGTGTGTGTAAACTCCCTTTGTTAAAGATACCGATGGAACTTGAAGTCTCCTGTCCTGTTACACTCCTTGGTGCTGCACAAAGGACATTCCTGCAGAGGGCTTGAGTCAGGTTCATATCCTGATACTAAAAAGAAGTATTTATAAATCTCAAAATCTTATTGAAATCTCAAATAACTGTCAACAAAACCTAAAATATCTCCTAGAGCATTCAAGGAGTGCTAGGACATGAGTCAGAATCAGTGTGGTTACACAGAGAACAAAACTTACGAGCTTCTTTGATGGATGAAGGGAGTTAAAGAGAAAAATTTCTATAAAACACTTTAACCCTTGCAAAACAAGAGGCATGCAATAATTAAATGAAACCAAGCTACAATAAAATCAATAAAAAGTGACCTTTTCCATGCATAAAATATTTCAGAGCCAAGAAACCCCACACCATGAAAAGACATACAATTACATTATAGCGTTTGGCTTAACCAAGTGTGACTTCCTGCTTGTAAAAGCTGCAATTTCAATTTACCAGCTAGCAGAAACTGGCCAAACATATGCAGTTTTCTTCATTCAACCCCTCCTTAGGGCTGAACCCCCAGACTTCAGCAAGAATCAGCACAACTCTAAAGCATATGGATCCCAGAAAGGTCAGCAACTGGAGTAAGAGGGTAGAGAAAGATACCATAATTCCAAGTCCAACACTGAGGATAGTGCTGAACTTGGAAAGGCACAGTAATACCCGCAACTTAAAGATAAAAATTAAGGAAAAGTTCTTGGAAAAAAAAAAAAAGTCTGAGACTGGGTTATGGATTCTGTTTCTCCTTTGTGATTTTTCATCCTGATTCTGGAAACAGTCACCTGCTTGGCTGTAGGTACTGCTATACGAATGTATATATTTCTAAGTACTTTTAGAAACATAGGTCTGGTGTCATGGGATGACTTTATTTCTGTCATTTAGCATTTGGGGGAAAGAGGTGTGAACCTTCCCCTGAAACAGGGGAAAACTACAACCAAACAGAAATTTCATACAAAAACTCCCATATATACATTACCATAAGCATCTTACCAAGAATTAAGTCCAATGCCTGGTATTATATAAGTTTAGACAATTACCTCCAAATTGTGTTTTCAGTCATCTGCAGACACATTTAAAGTACTTTGTTGTATTTTCATTATCTTTTACCACTAAAATCTTCTTGTTTACATTCAATCAAAGCTACACAGGCATTATGAAAGACAGTATTCGGAAAAACCATATAGGTCAAGCAGTACAGAGTTGGGAAGAAGTCTGTGGTCAGAGTTACAGTTAAGAGAATCCAAATACTTAAAACATTAAGCAATGTATTTACCAATTTTCTAGTAAGATAAATTTCTGGTTGAAAACACAACAACAAAACAGAAAATTAGTATTTTTGAAAGATCAGTTCGCTGGTTTTATATATTAGATTGAGAACAATCTACTTCTAGTGAGAGATTATGTTTGCATACTTGCACATGCACATATGAATATATAAATTCACAACAAAAGAATAATGGATTAATGAAACCATCAGGTTTCTACTGGCCAGCTCCATGCTGCTGCAGGCAGTCAAGAACATAAAAGGGAAGTCCCTAAGTGCTTTCTCTGAAGCTTTTCTCTGTGGTTTCTAACATATATGACTCATATTTACATAGAAACTTGCAACAGTCACTATAGACATAACCACTACAAAGAATTCATCCCTCACAACCACTACTTGTCTCCTAGCATAGAAAACAAATGTTGTAATCAACACTCTACATTTATACAAACATATCTTCCCTCTTCTCTGTACCCAGTTTTCATTTTGACAATAGTGAAAGAATTGCAACATATACCTTTTCCTATAATCTAAAGCAGTGAAATTCAGCCTGAGAAACCACATCTTGCAAGTGCCCACTGCCAGCATAAACAGGACTTCTGCTCTTTAGACTGCTTCCACAAATGGAGAAGTTTGAACACCACTAAACTACAGAAAACTTCATAAAAGTTTGTGCCAGGTGTATGAATATTCTGGTGTAAGAGTAGGAACAAGCCATGGTGGCGAGCTTACGGCTTTGGACAGAGCATAGTGCTTAGAAATACATTCACAGTATTTCCACAAGTATTGGTGTTTGATTTCCATACCCCACTCAGTGGCGTAGTTGTTCATGTCAATACAAAACCAAAGATAATTGTAATGTGAATACATAAGTGAATGTACATACAGCACAGAAACTGCTTTCTGTACAAAAGAACAAAAAGATGCACAGGTAAATAACTGCTACTTCCTGGTTTTGCAAGATTTTACCCTGATTTCACTCTGCCGCATCAGAGAACCACACACACACCTGCAACTGAAGCAGCAGAGGCACAGAGCTCCTCCACAGAGTGTACACACACATTAAGTAAAGGCTGACTTCCCAGATCTGTGGGTAAGAGTCAGGAAAAACCTCAGACATATTTGCAAAAACACACACTGTATCAGCTTTGAACTTCTGTACTTTCCAGACACCATGGTCATTTAGGATTTAACATAGCAGGTGATGTAACATCCTTTATAAAAGCAGCTGCAGAATCAAAGAGCTTGCAAAAAAAACCAAACCAAAACAAAACAAAAAAACAAACTCTGCACCCTTTGGCTCTGCCCTTGAGGAAACATTACTATGCTGAAATTCAATAGAAGAGCACTCCTGTTGACAGGTTTTCACTGAAACTACCTGCCATAATAAAGTTAAATCATCATCTTTTCAGCACTACAGCTGTAGTTTAGTTTAGCAACTACCTTGACAGAAGTCCACAACTACTTTGTGCAGTTCACTTCACCTGTAAACCACTGAAACTGTAATGTGTTTAAACCAGGAACAGCATCTGTATCTGTATTCCCTGTTATATTAAGCAAAAACTTCTAAATCTGTGACAATTTTTCTTCATCCTTCATGACTCTAGGCTTCTTCCACAGAATATACTGATGTTCTAATTCAGAGAATTCCTGGAAGAACTGTTTTAGGCTGTCACCCATCCTTCTGGAGATAACTGAAGTTTTAGGATTGCCAGTGGCAAAAAAATAAAGCCTCCAGCAAAATGTGTCATTAAATTCAAAACAGTGACTTTTACCCTCCACCCTACAGTGACATCATGAGTGAAGACAAACTCCCATCCTCAAAAATACTATTTAACTTACATTAGAACAGAAAACTGTTCTGTTGATATCACACCACTATACAGATTAAGGGGTTTAGGGATATGCAACTAGGTTTCCTGCAAGGATTTTTGATTTCCTAATTTTTTCAAAAGTTTTTTAGATTAGGTTTCCATTACAGGACAAGTGTTCTCATTTCATAAATTGCTGACATTCAGCAATTAGAGATCTTTACAATACATTTCCACTGCTGATATCAAGGATGCAAATATTTTTCAGGTATTAAATCTCTGTATGCAGTAAGGAAATTGTAAAATATAACCAATTTGCAACTAAAATTGTCATCACTATCTTTATAATATATTGAGAGAAGAAAAAATATAAAGTTATCCATTCACACGACAGCATCAAATTGTTAGCTTACATATTTGAAAGTGTTTATTTTAATGAGGCATTTGCCAGAGGCTTATAGCTTGTATTGACACGGTGTCTGTATTGACACTGTACAAGTGTGTGATTTTTCAGGTTTCTTTTTTTGTAACACCACTTCTTCTAGGACAATTCTCACTCCCTTCTGCCACTTGAACTAGGTTAAATTCAACATTTAAGTTTCATCTAGTACAAAATTATTATAGAAGCAATTAAACTTTCTGCAAGTGCAGATGTCACTCCTGTTCAAGGGCAGAGATACTTGGTAATTATGGAAAAAATAAAAAAAAACAATGACTAAAATTTGTTCTTGGGCCTTCACTGTCCATCTAAGATTATTCCTCTCTACAATTCTGTTTATATGAGGGTGCAATTGCAATACTACATAAACTGTTGTATGACTTAAGTGGTCCAGGTATACCAATCTGCTTTTATTTAGTGTAGAGGTTTGCATAAGGCACAGTTGCATAGCTCCTTCTCACCACAGGTATGGAATTTTTATAGAGCTTTATTTTAGAAACAGAAAACTAGACAGAGAGGCCAAAACTAACACAATCCTGGGACTAGTATGACTGAAACCACTCATATATAAAGTTTATGTTAACCTCCCACTGTAGTTTCTATGGCTATTAACAACTTAAAGATGAGTCAAACAAAACAGAATTAATGTTTTTGTTACCACCCTGCTGTGAAGCTTCCTCTTCACAATTCTTCTAAACTCACCAGCACAATATCTACTACTGGTTTTCCCTCCTTTTCTGGTCCTCTGCTGCATAAACAGAAGTTATCTAAACAGGCCCCACTGGACAAACTAGCTTTTCCTACAATACAGGAACCAACCCAGGAAGGAATAGAGGAAGCAAATGAAATAAAATGACAAAGTTATTACCATGAGGTGGGCTGAATGCCAACACAGACACGATTACAGTTATCTCAAGACATGACACTGGACTTCCAAAAGGCATGGCAGACAGGCTTTTTATCATATACAAATCACTGCTTCAGAATTCTCCTAACACATTTTAAGAGAGACTGTACAAATTCTATGATCATGGAATCACAAAATCATAGAATCATTAAGATTGGAAAAGATATCTAAGATCACTCTGCCCAACCATTAAACTACTACCACTGTGCTCATCATTTAAACCATATTTCCCAACTTCCACATCCACACAGTTTTGGATCACTTCCAGGAATAACAGTTCCACCACTTCCCTGGGCAGCCTCTTTCCAAATGCATGACCATCCTTTCCGTGAAGAAGCTTCTCATATCAAATCTAAACCTCCCCTGGTGCAAGTTGAGGCTATTTCCTCTTGTCCTGTCACTTGTTACCTGGGAGAAGAGGCCAACCCTCACCCGGCTACACCCTCCTTTCAGGCAGTTGTAGAGAGTGATAAGGTCTCCCCTGAACCTCCTTTTCTCCAAGCTGAACATTCCAAGCTCTCTCACCTGCTTCTCATAGGACTTGTGCTCCAGATCCTTCTGGCTCCTTTGTGCTTCTCAGGACACGCTCCTACTTTGAGATAGACCAGGATGCCATTGGCCTTTCCCTTCACATGGGCACACTGCTGGAGCATGTTCACATGGACCTGCACCACCAGGTCCTTTTTGGCTGGGCAACTTTCCAGCCACTAAATCATTTCGGGTATAGCAATTCACTGTGGCAATACTGGGGGAGAAAAAAACTACTCTATGTTGATGATTCCTTTAATAAGTGAAATATCAAATCTTTCCAACCAGTGGTCATATAGGTGGCTCAGGGCTGGCTAGGTGAATACTGGACTCCCCATTTTTTTTTCCTTGGCTTTAAGAAGTGGAGCTGCTTTAGATTACTATCAGAATAACAAAATACAGACCAAACCCCAGTGATATCAATATAGAGTTTTAATGTCAACAGGTTTTAGAATTGGGGAAAGTGAGTAAAGTGCTGCTCAACAGTGAGTTTTCACTGCCAGTTCACTGAAAAGTGACAGCAAAACACCATCTAGAAAAATGTAACACATTTGTGTCCACTGCTACCAAAGAATTTAGCAAGAAACTGAATCCCCAAAACATTGCACAATATAAAACTCCGATAAAAAACAAACAAACAAAACAAAACAAACAAAAATCCCCACAGTGTGGCAATAACATCTTTTCCATGACTGGTCAAAATTTTCCCACTATCAGAACTATTCTTGTGAGAATCAGCTGTCCCTTGATGACCTTTCTGGCTTTCATCATCCCTAAAGTCCCCAACACCTGAAAATAGAGCATTTTAGCCTGCATGTCCTGCCAGTGTACATCGTGGAAGATTCAGCTCAGCAGACCCAGATCCGGAGGTGATGTAGTGACTGACGTTGTACATGTCACCATCTACACACAGATCTTACTACAACAGTTTGAGCTGCTCGAACACGGACTCTTCCAACGCTGTGAACAGCAGCATGACTGCAGGCACAGGTATTACACAGAAAACAATTTAAGATCACAGCACAAGCATGTGTTCCCCTACATTGCTTTTTGTCCCTAACATTCTCAGTCACCTCATTTTCCTGTGTCTGCCTCAACATTAGCACCATCAGCATTGCATTAATTCATGTGTAACAGGTATCAAACGCACAAGGTGAAACAACCTTGAGCACGTTTAGGAGACTTCTCCAGTAAGAGCCAGACATTCAAGTAACCAAATACCGTTCAAACCACAGGAATACCATAGCAAGAAGCCAGGGTTTTTTTTTACGGGAGACAAATCTCAAGTCAGTCATCCCAAAGCATCTCTGTTGTGAGCTGGCTGTCTTCACTGGTGGTTAGCACCTGATGTAGCTGAGTAGAAACTTCCTCAAGAGGCAGTGGATCCCATTCCTTTTCCTGGGCCCTCCTCTGCAGCAAAGGCTGTGCAGGATAAGCCTTGTACACTAAAGGCGCCCTGTGCCGAGACCCCACCACCACCAGGCAGCCGGGTGGCCTCTCTTGCTTCTCCTACCCCAGCTTCTGGTGAGGAGGCTAAAGACACCCAGAGCAGCGACGGGACACGGACCGGGAGGAGATGCTGGCCAACTCTCCATGCATGGCACGTACCGGGGGTCACCCAAATGCGCCAGCAAGTGGCCGAGCCTGGAGGGCCGCGCTGGAGGTCGGGTGTAAGCGAGGCGAGGCGCTCCCCGCAGCCAGCATCCCGCTGGACGTGAGTCTGCGCGCCCCCTTCCTCTCTCCACGCCACGGAGGAAAGCGCCCCACCGCTCCCGGGCAGCGCCTGCTGCCGTCGCAGCCCGGTGTCCCTTCCCCGGCAGAGGGGCGCTCCCACGGACACCCACGGGCCCCGCGGCCGCCCCCGCCCGCACTTACTGAGCGCCGCCACGGTGCCGGCCTCCAGCAACAGGCAGTCCTGGCGGCTGCGCGCCTCCAGCAGGGCGCTCGGCCCCGGCTCCTGCTTCCAGAGCAGCCGCAGCCCTTTGCTCAGAGCCATGGGAGCCGCCGGCCGCGGGGAGGAGGGCGCAGGGGTCCCGGTGGAGGGGGTGGCGGAGGAGTCTCCTTCTCGTCGGGCGCACGGCGCGGAGCTCGGCGGCCGCCGGCAGCCCCGCGGGAGCCCCTGCGGGCGCCCGTCCCCGGTGCCGGCCGCTTCTACCAGGGAGGCGGGCCAGGAGGGCGGCCGTGCCCCGCTGCCGCCCGC
>VZTB01017334.1:757749-788167 GCA_013397245.1 Thryothorus ludovicianus
GCTTGCCCTGGCCCGGCGGTGCCGCTCCCCACCCCCGCGGCTGGCGAAGGTCGCCGTGGAGCCGCCGGCAGCGCCTTGAGGCTCTGGCGGTGTTCCCTCGGCCGGCGCGGCCCGGGCAGGAGCCGCGCTCCTTCCCGCTTCCTGCGGGAGCGGCCGCCCGGGCTCCCGGCGCCGCTCCCCGCTGGCAGGGAGCTCCCCTCGGGGCTGCTTTCCACTGTGCGCTGTCCTTTGCGAGTGTGGGGCAAGGACACGGTGCACGTGCTCTGGTGTTGCAGGGTTCCCATCACAATTCCATGGTGAGCCTGTGCAGGGTGAGTGCTGATTTTTTCCCGGAGTTCACCCGAAAGGAGTGCGTTAAGGAGGTCGGCGCAGGTACGCCAACATGTTCGGATGAGAGGAGAATTCTCTGTAACCTCTAGCAGAAAATGTAGCCCCATTCATACACGGGAAAACCAAGCAGAATTCTGATTTTTTTGACATCACGAATTATAACTTGAATTAAGATGTAGAGAAAATTGCGAAATTAAAAATACTCAAATGATGCCGGTCTGTCATTGCTGTCTCGCATTTACGATGAGGACGTCAGTCATGGCTGTGTGCTGCCAGGTGGAATATCACAGTCCCTGCTTTCTTTGGATGTAATGGAAACAAACTGAAAAGCAGGCACTGTCTTCTGTCACACACATCTGGCTTATTTATTTTATAACCAGCAGTAATTCGGCAAGAAGATTGGTTTTATGTTTGTTTATGGTGCCTCCTTAAAAAAGTATTTTGAAAGAATCTGGTATAGAAAGTTGGATTGGTGTGTGCGTATGGATTTTTTTCCCCCAGTCCTAAACTTTGATTGTAGTATGTAGGGTGAGATTAAACGTACTGAGTAAAACAAAAGAAATTACCCAGAAACTGTAGAAATTGACCAGGATGAAAACAGCACATAGCTCAACATTTGGGAGTTTTAGAGGATATAAGAACGTAGATAACCATGCTCAGTTTTAAACAGAAAAAGGATGCCTTTCTAACAGCTACCCAATGTGAATGGCAGACCAAAAATCGGCTTCTGTCTTTGATATCTTTCACTCTTTCCCTAGAGAAAAGTGCTCATTTGAGATGAAATACTAAAAGTATCACTTAATCAGTGCTGCCCGAGAGAGTTGTATCACATTACTTTAAAAAGTTGCCCTGGATCATACACTTATGTGTTTAAAAATAGCAGCCAAAAAACATGCTTTTTTGGGGGTTTTTGTGTGTGTGTTTGAGTGTGTCCCCTTTAAACTACATCATGAGAGCAAACTCTCACTGGGAGAACACAGGTATGTCCCTCTCTATTGCTTGTGTTTTAACTCCTTAGTAATTTTTGTTGTTAGTCCTTTTCACTGCAATTTCCAAGAACACACAATTTAGGATTGTTAATAAAAAGTTTACTGTCAGATTTGTTGAGTAAAATACTGAAGAAAGGATTGGTGCACCTGGGATAGTATTCTTTACACCTCAAATCATTATGAGGAGATAAAGATGTGAGAGGAAAAGTTCAGATGAAGGGAACAAACTGGAAGCCTTTAGCATTGTGTGTGACAAAGCACTGCTTCTTAGCAGTGGTGGCTCTCTGGTTGACTCTGTTTAATCCTTTACAAACAAATCTCTTCAGTGTGCTTCTGTTGCAGCACATCCACTCAAAAAGCAGTAAGTCAGTTAATTAGGCTTTGTGTTAGAAATACAAACCTGAGAAAGCAACAATCAGAAAATGGTGAAGAGTGGCAGTAAATAAAACCATTCATTTTACAAACCTCCTTCACAAAGAATGACATCCAAATTTAGGGCTCATATAGGAACCTTCCTCAGTGTACTGGGGATGTGTGTTAAGGTGTTCTTTTGATAAGATCTTTTAATCTTTTTTAAGACTGTTTCAATGCATAGCAGTCCATTTCTAAGGGAAAGTGTTGAGATTGAGAGATCGTTGTTTAGCAGATGTTTGGAGTTGAGCTGCCTTGCTCTGGACCTTACATATGTGAGTATCATGGAAGCATTAATTCCTGCAGTCATTTGAGGAATCCCTCAGGTGAACTCATTTCCTCTAGTGGAGCTCTTGTTTTCACCCAAGCCATACAACCTCATTACCTCCTCAGCAATTTTTCACTTCATCCTCCTTTCTCTGTGGACTTTTCCTTCCTTTTAGTCGCCTGCCTTGGCAATTTTATCATCTTAGCTTCTCTGCTAGGTTTGCTTTGGTTCTTTATCCCTCTTTCTACCTTTGAGCAGTCACAGATATTTTGCATTACTTTCTGAATGCTCTCACAGATAAAAGTGGGAGGTGACCTGCTGCTGCCCCTGCAGCCTTCAGCTGGGAGAAGCAACAGGTCAGTGGGCTCTCTCTGCTCTTCAGCATGCATAGTATAGCAGGACTATTTTGGAGGGTGAGATATCTCTTGTCTGCAGTAGTGTGCCTTTGCTTACCTTTTCTCTTTTCAACTCCATTTCCAGCTCCTGTCTTCATAGAGGCAGGGAGATCCTTCTCCCTCTGTGTCGCAAGGAGAGGGATTCTTAAAGTCTGATGTTTGCTGACTGGGGAACTATGTGAAATGCAGTTCAAACAAAATTGCAGCAGTGGTATGTTAGGGGCAGCCTCCATGGCAGGAGGACACAGCCTTCAGCGACTGAATCAAGTTCAGTTCCTGTGGTATAAATTGTGTTGAAGACAATGTCCACACTGTTTATGCAAATTTTGAAGCATTCAGCTGTTACCTCAGCAGTAGAAATCACCTCAGTGTAATTTCTGAACACTTCTATCTTTTTCAAAGTCACTCCAATTGGTTTGAATTCCAAATCCTTTCTCCCCCCCCCAGCCCTTTGTTTACCTTGGGTGCATTGCTATGCATTATAATGACTCCTGCTCCTAGGTCCTTCTGCTGATGAATGTTTCCAGGGTCTGGATAACTGCCTCCCTGAAAAAGAGTCCTGCATGCTGATCTTAGCAGGTGGCATTGTTTGTTTGTCTGAAGACAGAGTTTAGAAGAACGGGATAGAGCAAGGAGTATTTAGCTAAGGGGTCTGCTCTCTGTCTGGAATAGCTGTGTGAACCCCATATCCTGGACTTTAGGGTATAGGATGGGTGTCCCTGTAGTATTACTTGTCTGTCTTTATGTACTACTGAATGAACTTTGCAATCTGGAGCTCTACAAAAAGCTTTGGTGATACACCGTAGAAACAAACAAAATATACTTTTCTTTGTTCAATATCATGCTACTGAAATAGCTTTTTCAGTAACTTTTTGAAGCTTTGAGATTAAATATAAGTTTACTTATGACGGCATTTCCTCAGGATTTTTGGCCACTTGTGCATAGCCTCAGTGGTCACAAATTCCTCAGGAAATGTGTGTGCTTACAAGGTCATTGAAAACAGTTTGGGTTTTGCCTTTTATGACAAACTTTTGACTTTAGCAAGTAAAGAAAAAACAGGGGAAATATCTCAGCATATTTTTTCCTGCACATGGCATTCAAAGCAAGTAACTGCTGCTAATATGAAAAACTTCTATGTTTCTACATTTTCTAGCTAACATTAGCATGAATTTTATTCACAGCTGAATTTGACACAGAGAAGCATTTATAACTTCTAGGCTAAAATGCTCAAAATGTTGCTCTGAAAGTAACAGTGGGGTTTTTTAATGTCACCTCTTACACTGTCAGTGAAATTGAGAGAAGAGCTTTCTATTCTAGTTGGTTACACTTCTCTTGGCCTAGTAAAGAACTTCATGTGCAAAAGACATCTGGTACTTTGTTACAGAGATCATCCAATACAGTTGAGCTAAGTCACTGTTACTCACCAACATCAACTGCATTTCCTCAAAAATAACTGAAAAGCATGAGAAACATGAGTGATAAATTAGTATGCTTTGTTTGTTTAGATTTTGACAAAGAACGTTTGACCTTGCCATGAGTGTAAGAGGAGCAATGCAGGGACATTTTCTTTGCTTCAGTTGGTGACAATATTTTCAAATTTCCACTCCTGTTTAAAACCTTTCCTGACAAGCTCCCCTTATTCCTTGCCACTGGGGTCTGTGATCCTTATAACAGGAAAAAGAAACTTTTGATGTTAATTAGTCTGTATTGTATTACTCTTTAACCAATTATTTTGAAGGGGGAGGATGGGTGCCCGGGCTCAGACCCGACCTTCTGGTTCAGTAGGAGCTATATGCCTGACTTTAATTATATCAGTAGCCTAAATCTCACAGCTCCTTGCTTGGGTGAATGAACTTCCTTCTCAAGTGAATGAACAGTGCAGGTTTGGCTGCTCGAGATGGTTGGACTGGAAGCAAACTAGCTTTAGGCTCAGTCTGAGTCAGGGTCTATCTGACTGCAAGCTGTAGCTCCAGCTTGGCAGAAGATTGGGCTGTGAATTCAAGCTCTGAAGGTGGTTGAGAGATGTTCTGGTGGAGTGCTAAGAGTTTTAGAAATGCTGCTAATGAAAAACTGTGTTGCTGGGAGGTCAGTGGAATTTCTCGCCTCCTCTTCCACCTGTACTTCAACTCTGTGTGTGCAAAGTGAACGGGGTCTCTCTAGAGAGGCAGATCGACTGCATTCACAGGCACTAGCCTTTTCTTCTTAAGAGACTATTTTCAGTAACAGCAGCTGTTTTAAAGCTTAACATTCTTCATTCCAAAACTATGTGCAGAAGAGCAGCATTAGTCATATGACGTTTATTTAGGCAGTGAAAGTGACCAGACGACCAGATAAATTTTTTCTTCTTTCTTTCAGACTGACATGCTTATGATTTAGTAATAGGTATCCCTTTCTCATTTTCAAAGGACTAGAAAGCCACAGAGTTTTCCACTGTTCCTTGCCTTATTTTCTGGAGCTCCTGATAGGAAAAACAAAATGCTTAATAAAATAGAAAATTCCAATTTTAAAGTGGGCTGCTTAATATCTGCACAGGAAGAGCTGCAGCAAGTATGTTGGCAGTTTTTCCTCAGTGAGCACATGCCTCATCATAAAAAATGGTGCACACCTCACTTGCTTATCAACAGTGAAAGCAGAGTTTATTGATTACCCCATATCAAGGGATATGGATTTGATGAAGCAAAAGATATGCCTTCCTTCTGTCCATGAATCAGCTGTGAAGAAAACTCCAGGAAGAGGCAATCCCAGATTGCCAGTTATGATATTTCAGCAGTATATAGTGGCCATCATTGTCACAGATGGTGTGACACTGGACTACTGGAAGAGACTGCCTGCAACAAAGTGATTCTTAACCTCATTCTTGAGTAAGAATTTAACTATTCTGTTGATGCTCTGTATCTGTAAGAAGGAAAAACTGTTTTAATGGTTGTTCAGAATTCCTAAGTTTCCTTGTCTGTTGGGATGTTGTAACTAGCCAGAGAGAAACAGATGAATACAAGAGTGAACAATGTAAGAACACAACAAAAAGCTGATTATGATTCAGAAAATTGACTTGAAAGCTAAATAATTTAAAGGAACAAGACCCACTCTTGTATTTTTAGAGTAACCAAATCATACAAAAATCAGGAAGGTTAAGGACAAAATATAGTCAGGCAAGTAACAGCAGGACTTCATATGTTTCTCAATAATTTTGATGGTACACTATTATTTATTGAGGAAAATGTTAACTTTTGATCTCGCTTACTATGATTCATTTGTAAATGAATTCTTATAATATAAAAATCTTTAGTTATTTTGTCCTATTGGATAACACAGATTATACTTGGAAATAAATGAGCATACAGGGTATATGAGACATATAATGAGGCATTTAGAAATGGGGTTGGGGGGTGAGATGGGAATAGAGAGCAAAGAGAATGACATTTCCATGTTCAGTTCATAACTGATGTTAATTCATTTAAAGATTATTGAACTCTAGTTTGCCCTCAGTGGGATCAGACATTCAAGGCAGAGTATCTTTTATGAATTTTCTGTATGTAAACATTAGTGGTAGTTGATTGAACATAATAGGACCTGTTAACTGAGTTTATGTCCAGTACTGGCTATTTACAATTGTAATATTTTATTACAGGATTTTGTTAATTAGATGAGCACATGTTCTGTGTTAACAGAAATGCATATAGAAACCCAATGGAGGCTCATATCTCAAAGTTCTCTCACATTCCAATTCTGGTTTTTTTTTCTTGCATATAAAACAAAAAGCTAAAGCAAAACTAAGGATTTTTTTTTTTTTTCTGGTGTACAAAAGTGAATGTTGGACACAACCTGTCCATTTAAAAGTTTCAGATATATTCAAGTATTTGAGTGGGGGAAAAAATAGGGTTAAAAAAGAGTTTTCTATTTGGAGATCACCTCTTTAATACATCCAAATCAGCCACCTCACAACTAGTATTACTGTCCTACAGCTACTGAGAAAAGCCTTACATCTTTGGAATGAGTAGGTTAACTTCTCCAAAATCTGAAATACAATCCAGGATCCTAGTTGGTACATCAAAATTCAATGGGAAACATTCCCCAGGTTTAAGGTTTGGGATTTGTTTGCTGCATCTTTCTTAAGATATAGAATTTCTAGTTCATGCCTTTGATAATGGACTGGTTGTATGCCAGATACTAACCCATATAGCAAAAAGTCATTGTCTAAAAGGAACTAAATGTCTTGCATGCATAGATTTGCTCTTCTGTGATCAAATGTTCAATATTTTTTCCATTTGAGTTGTTTCCAGTACAGTATAAGTGGTGTTTTTAAAACAAAGTTAGGTGCTTCTTTCTCTCATTTCATTTTATATACAGATGCTTTGTGGTGTTATGCCTCCCCATGCTTTAGAAAGCCCTGTCCATTACTTTTCAGATGTAGGAGGATTTTCAGACCAAAGAGCAACGGGAGCAAGTGGCAGTGTAAAAACACATCCCTGTGAAGGAACAGAACATTTGTTTACCTGAAAGACTGGGGATTTGGGGTTTTTTCAGCTGCTTTTTGTAAAGTTTGAATGGCATTGGGCAATAAATCTTCAGGTTCCTCTGCTTCTCGGCAGGTTTATGGCAAGTGAACTTAGACTGAATAGTTTGAAAAGACTGAATATGAACTGGTTCAAATCAGAGTAGTTAATGGAGTTCCTCAGTTCCACCAGCGTTGAACTGGAGAAGGTTAAAGAAAAACTAGAGTGGTAAAATGGAGCAAACTGGCTAAGGAGTCAAACTATTTCACAGCCCCATTTATGGTGAAGGCAGAGTGAATAGCATATGCTTTTCTTGAAAGGAAAGGAGGACTGCAGAATGTGTTATCTCTGTCAGTGCTGCTGTAAAGGGGTAGCTGACAAAGCACAGTGTGTGAGTGAGTGGAACAGACCAGAAAAGAGGAGAACTGAGGGAATACCAAGGTCCAAAGTTATTTGAACAAACATTTTTGTGTGTTACATTATTCCTAATGCACCGGTTAAATCCACAGATTATGTGTATGTGCAAGTAGACATAATTAGGCTTCTTTCTGCTTGCTAGTCAGTGTTTGTTTTTGACAATTTGACTTGTTTATTTAGGTGTGCCATTCTGCTTCACTAAAACAAGATTTTTGTATTGCTTTTATAGAAAGAATTGCCTGTACATCTAATTCATGCCAGGTTCATTATAAACATATAAATAATATGGGAGTCTGAGGTTGAGTGGAATGATACATTCTCACCCCAGGTTGCAGGTGGTTTAGATTTCACTATGCCTGTAGCTCTCCTGCAATCCCTGTTAGCCTGGGGATGGGTCATGGCACTCGTAACAAAAACGATTATTCCACATAGGTGAGTAGGCTAGGCTAGGGCTTGCTGGCCCAGCAGGTTGAAAATTGCAGGAATTACAGTTAACTCATTTGCAGGCTACTGTTCTTTTTTTCCCGCTCCAAATATGCATGCGTGTGTCTCTGTGTGTGTGTGTTTCTCAACAGTTACCTGGGTGAAAGGGAGGTGATTTCAAAACCGTCTTTCTCTGTAGGCTGCAAACAATTCCTTGGACACTTCCTCACTTTCAGCCACCATTACAGGCACCCCAGTAGTACCAGTGACCCGGGAATGCTGGTGTGCGTGGGAAGGGGTGAGCACAGAGTGCAGGCAGGCCAAAATAATCTCAGCAGTTTGGCGGGGAAGGGGCGTGAAGTGGAAAGACCTTGTGTGGGTGTGGCTGGAAAAGCTCAGTAAAGCTGTGGGTTTGAGAGAAAGCCAACTCCTGGGGTGTGAGAATTATTGCACCATGCATAACTAATTTTGGAGGGCAGGGAAAGCTGGAGCATGACACCAGTGCTCATGTCATCCTTCTGCAGCCAAGAGTGAGAGCCCTCCTTCTGTCACAGACCCCTTCCACTACGATTCACCTTGTGCAATGTCTGTTTGCTGCTGTTGTTGTTACCTCTACTTCAATAGCTCTTTGGATTGCCTTTCTTGCTGTCCTCCCATTACCCTTCCTCTTCTCTGTCCCTCCCCCTGCTTCATTCTCTGATGCTTTTTGCCCAGCTGGTCCACTGATGGTTAGATTCTGTAATTAGTGACCCTTGACCCTGATACATAAAGCTGTCCTTCCCATGTCTTTTAAAAAGTTGGGTGCAGTGACAGATTTCCTGGGCTGCTCTTACAGAGAGTAGCTTTTGTGAATAATGTTCACTGCATATTTTGGTGGGAGTTCAACAGAATTCTCTCTTTACTTATTCCAGAAATTTGAAGTAGACTTGGTCTGGTCTTGGAAAGTTATTGCAAACTGCATGGAAGGACCAGAATCAGTGCAGATCTTTTTCACAGGGAAACACTGATGCACAGAGTTCATAGTATGCCTGAGTAAAAACAGAGATGCTCTGTGAGTTTAAAAATACCTCTGGGAAGTCAGATTAACTAATCTCAGTTTAACTCTAGAAGCTGCTGCTCAGAACGGATGAGTCAGGATACAACATAGTCATAAAGAGAAGTCTTTATGACTACTAATAGGCAACCTGCTGCTTTAAGAGGCACATCTATACATGTTGGTAAGGGTGATTACATTATGTTTTGTTTATCTGCACTTGAACTAATAGCCTAATGCTGGCCGTTGAGTTTAACTTAGTGGTGGCTGGAGTCCCATTGGAGAAAAATCTAAGGTATCCTGAGACAGATTTCTCAGAATGTTTCCTTACCATGCCAGAAGTCAACTACATTCACACTCAACACCTTCTCTCTGCCCTCAGGGCCAGCAGCTGTTCAGCAGAGCCTCTTTGGAAAAGCACAGGGCAGAACCACTTTGCTTTGCAA
Source organism: Thryothorus ludovicianus (assembly GCA_013397245.1). NCBI lineage: Eukaryota > Metazoa > Chordata > Aves > Passeriformes > Certhiidae > Thryothorus > Thryothorus ludovicianus. Next base: position 766,955 of record VZTB01017334.1, read on the forward strand.
GATCTTGGCTGGCCACAGAGGGTCAGCCGAGGTGTCATTGCATCCTGGGGCTGAGATGGAACCAGTGACAGTGCACATCTGTCCTGTCTCTCTCCGTGCTGCAGAGTTCATCACCAGACCTGTGTGCCTCACACACACAGACCCAGCCAGGGCTCAGCAGTGGACCTGAGCTCTGTTGTCTGGCTGCACAGCAGTGAGAAACAGTCCAGAGCCTTGGTGCAGCTGCAGGTGTCTGCTCAAGCTCCCTTGAGAACACCCAATACAATGGTTACTTGTGGGTTGAGTTTTGGGTTTTTTCCGTGTGACAAAAAATCCCCTTCAGGAAAAATGACTTAAAAATGACTTAAAACCACTAGTCATTTTTATTAGATTCTAACACTAGATAATTACAATGTGAACTCCTTGCTCGGAGGGGAGCTGTGCCAGACAAGGAGCAGCCCCTCAATCCCCTGTGAAACCACTGCAGTCCCTGCAAGTTGCCATTTTCCAGTGATAATTTTACAGCACACTCAAATAGATCCCAAATCCTGCAGCCATCCTGCAGCCTTATTTTGTAGTATAGCAGTCCATGGATAGCAAGCTCCTCTTACTGTTTGAGAATTTGGTTTAAATTTGGAAGACTTTGATAAACAGTTGCATTCTGGGTTTATTTGTTTGTGAGGCTTTTTTGAATGTTGTTTCCTTTCTGCCAAGCATTAAGAGTGTGGTTGTAAGCAGCAGATAGACTGGCACAAGTTGTTACCCTGGTAAAGTTTATCTATTGCCAAACAAGCATAAACATCCTCTAAGTAGGGAAGAAATGTTCAAGACCTACTTCCTTCCCAAAGGTTTGGAAAAAAGTCCTTGCTTTAAGTTTTGTAGATCTAATTTGTAACCAGGTAGAAAAGCGCACTATTTAAAGAGGGAAGACACTTGAACAGTTTTGTTACTCAGTTTTCTCTGCTGGCATCACCAGTCTGGAATGGTGCAGTCAGATGGGAATCTTCAGGGGCAGTGTGTCAAACTCCGCAAATCCATCCCAGCAGCAAGCAGCCTGGTTTATATTTTGCTACTATATAGCAACAGATGATATGTTTAAGTTTTCACTTCTCTCCCAGCTGTTGAATTTTTAAACAAAAACTTTACTGAGCTTAAAAATACAACTCAACTAGTCAGGAACTAGTCAATAGCTAGAAAAATTACCCTCACCCCTGTTTGGCCCTTACTTTTGAGGCAGCTTTTCCTTTCACAAGAGTTTAACTTGATAAATTACTGGATACATCAAACTTGACAAGATTCTGTGTCTGTCTTGGAAAGAATTTGATTAAAAATAATAAAATAAATGAACATTGGATAAACAGCATCACTCTCTCATTTTGGCCTTTATTTCCAGCTCGTCATTAGACATTACAGTGACAGGTTTAAAAACCCCAACCAAACACTAAGTTTGGATTCTCACATGAGAATTTTAAGGGACTTTAAGAGATGTCAGTAGATGTTTCAGATTCACAGTACAGTTGTGAGTGCTGATAGCGTTGTCAGGGGGTGCTGTGCATGCCAAAACCCTCACAACATTCTTACTCAATGGCAAGAACATACCAGCAATGACCCCCTCCTGCCCTGCAGCAGATACAGCGTCTCAGAGACGCCAACAAAGTGAATGTAGTGCAGTGTATGTCGGGAGTGCAATAAATCCTGATGGGTCCAGAAAGGTCTTGATGAGCAGGCAATGCACAAGGATCGCATGAGGGCAAGGAGATACTCTTCTCCCAAAATGTGAAGCAGAAATGTGAACATAATGAAGTGATACATTTAATCTTTTCATTTAACAGGATTCAGATATCAACTTCTATCTAGATTTACAAATATTGCAAAGAGTTTGGTTTTGTTGAACTGTGTCTGAAATGCCAATATTATTTGCAAATTATTTTGACATAATTATTATTCCAAATAATTCATAGTCCTAGAAACTGCTACTACTCCTGTATACCAAGTGCTATAGAGTACAACAGCTAGTACCTTTACAAACCTAAATCATGATGTAATTACAGATTTAATGAAGGCTTATAAATATTTAGCTTTGCCATTGGAAGTACTGTTATATTTGGTATCCAGTTTCATCCACAACTGGTTTTGTTTTGTTTTTAACAGACTAATTTTCTTCAGATATGCTGTTATAAACAGTCATGAAAAAAAGGCTTGTCTTATCTTCCAATTTATTGCTGCCCTGTTTTCAACCCCTTTATCGTCTCCTTTCGTACTAAAAGGAAGACAGCATGTTCTTTACAATTTTCATTCTATAAACTTCAGTCTGTTAGCCCACTATTTTTGCATCTCCTGTGGGTGACCAAATTCATTAGTCATTGAGGCATCACATAATCACACAGGTGGGTGTGGGAGGATGCTCTGACAAGCAATTTAATAATGACAGGTCAATAACTAAGGTCAAATAACTAAAATACAATTCAAAAGAAACCAAATCACTTAATATTGTTTTTTAAAAAGTCCCCACAGTCTTTCTACATTTTCTATTATTTTTAAAATCTTACTGTTTGTTATTCTTCTAAGGTAACCTCTTAGAAACCTCTTGGGCCTAGCAACTTAATTACATCTTTAGAATTACATACTTTTTAGGAAAACAGTTCATCAAATATTTGAATTTTTTGGGAATGACATTTCACAAGACTAAAAACCAGTGAAGAGTAACAATTTTAGATTTAGATATACTAAGATTTAATTGCAACAGAAGGCAATGTGAATTAAAAGTGACCTTGAACTGACAAATGTGTCATTTAAAAAATGAATAATTGTTGAACATGGTAGATATAAAAAGGAAAACTAAGGGTAATAGAAGTCTGTTGTTAACAGAAAATAAGTATTTTAATACTTAAATTAATAAGTATCACATGCAGTCTTGCTTCAGCCCTGACAGAAAACTGTGACATACAATAATGTATTTTAACAGAATACAGCCACAGGTTAGAATAAGGGAAGAACAATATTTAGTAAAAACAAGAGCTGGCTTCAGATAGACGGGATTAGTACAAAGAAACAAATAAATCCTATTGTGATACAAACAGTTTTTAACCCTGTAGATGAGAAGAACCTAGAGTTCAGAAAGTTCAGCAGGAAGGCAGTAAGAATACTAGCTGGAATCTGAAAGAATGCAAAGAAAATTAAGGGAGTTGTTAAGTTGTTAAGATAGTTTAAGAAAATCTGGACAATCAGGAAAGATTAAAAGGCCCAGAAGATTAAAAATAGGCAAACGCATTCTTTATAAGACAAGGAAATTAAGCCAGTTTAAATTCAGTATCCCAAAGATACAGCAAAGATCTGAGAGTCACAACTCGTGCAAAGAGCCATGGAAGGAAAAAAAAAAGAAAGAGTAAACAGCTAATCCAAGTTTGTGACTCAGATGTTCTTTAAAACAGTATGGGTGTAACTGACATTGCCATGCAACAGAATGGGTGGATTGGTCACCAGCCAGTCAATATATTTCTAATTCTATAAAGTTGTTTTCGTTAGGGTTGTTCAGACAGGAAACTCAAATGCTTACCTCAGGTGTTAGCATTAGTTTTATCAGAAGAGTTAGAGGAAAGTATGTGAAAAAAGCAACTGATCAAAGACCCCTGCCCACCCCTTGCCAACTAACTGGCCTCTGCCTGGTGCATGCTCACATCTTAGTGGGAAGCCCCAAGAAAGGCAGAAGCAGCAGTGGCAGGACACTTGCCTAGTGAATGCTTTCCCTGCTGCTGGACTGCATGTCCAGAGGCTGTGGAGGGAGTAATTTTGGCCAATCCAGATTGGCAGTGTGTCTGGTGTATGTCAAACTAAGCCACAGTACAAGAGATGCATCTCTTCCTTTGTGAGTGTTTACTTTACAAGGCTGTTAGTCTAAATTCCTTCTAAGAGCCTGAATGAGACTAATTTTGGTAGCAGTAAAACTGATGTATTATTTAATTAGGATTTACAGAATCAAGTGTATGTTATGCTAGTACTTTCTCAATTATCTTGTCACAGAAAACATGAATTTCTCAGGAGTGTAAAAATTTCCATACTCACGTAAAGTTAACTTTTAAAGTTACTGCTGCACTCAACAGTCTACCTCCAAAATCACATCCTATAAAAAAGTCTGCTGCTGCAGTCTAATCTCATGTTGGATTAACTGCAAACAAGAAACGCAGGTAGCCTGCCTCTGTGTACAACTACATTTTTATTTTTAAAAAACTGATGTAGTTGCAGTAATGGAATAAGCAATTAAAGTATAAAGTTAAACCCAACAGCTTGGGCAGTTGATGTCTTTTATGAAGTCACTGGGCTAATGCCAGTGTTTGGCTCTCTCTGGAAGGAAAACACAAGCCAGGAAACAGTAGTAAGGCTTATTGATGTTACAGACACTAATTATTCAGCTATGACAAACAAAACACAGGAGAGCACTGCTCAAGACTTGCACTAACTTGCTATTTCTGTTTTTTGACTACATCTTTAGTGTGCACATTTTCTGTTGCCCCCAGATCATGCAATTAAACTATGCCACTATTCACGTCTAATTTAAAAAACAAATATCAAAGACAATCAAATTTCTATTCTGGGTCAACACCATGCTGACACAAAGCCAGGAACACACAGTAGCACTGTGCTCTACTACTTATTTGCAGTCAGGAGAGTTCCATCAACCACGAGCTGGACTGACCTGAATAAAGAAAGCTTACAACATATGCGTAGCCTTTGCTGGTTTGGAGTCACTAGCACTATTATACCATCCAGTTGGGATGCCTGCTTTATGGAAGACACATGGATACTTCCTCATTCCTCAGCTGGCTCGTGTGTACACTGCTGAAAAGCTACAGGGAGGATTTGCCTCATACTGCATTCGCGCCCTGTTGAAAACCAACATGATGATTTCAAAGAAAAAAATAAAATAGTCTGGTGGATATACATAAATATTTATTATCAGTTTAACTTCATTTTACTAGAAATCTTTAAACAGTTTTTCTTTTTTTTTCATTTTTGCCAAAATGTTGCATCTGACACAGTTGTTACTGTCATAGCTTCCCTGCACTGGGAATGCAGAGCTTACACTTAAGATTCCAAAACAATCTATTCAAGATAAAGAGCTTTCAACTTTAGTGCATATGGAGCTATTTAAGAATTGGTAAAAAGAACCCCCTTTCCCCTCCCAAATGAAGAGTCTGTTACAAAGAGATTTCATTACCAAAAAGTGAATATACAAATGCTAAAAAAATGCTGGCTTGAAAAAGTGATTTCAGAATTTACTGTACACATTGTAACAATTTATTATATAAGCTGCTTCTACATGCAAGCAGATCTTACATTTGGTGTAAAACATTTATACACATTCTTTACAATTTGTACATATTTAAATGGCTGTATCAAACAACACTGCGCTATGGAATTTTGGAAGCAAACAACTAAAATTGGGAGGAGAAAAAGACAAGGTTTATAAAAGGTGAACAAAACTCGTGACACTGAGAAGCATCTAAACTTAGGCTTAGTCTTGTTTGGTTTGGTTTCAGGTTATTCAGGCAGACCCAGATTTTCCTTCTAGCACAGAGAAGTAACACCAATGCAAAACAGAGTAAGGCAACTATTGAACCGGCAGACTGTACCCGTCACTTAGAATGGCTTATTGGTAAAATGCCTCTTTTAGTTGGTTTTTTTTTTAAACTAAAATATTTATTTTCTAGGCACATTTTAGCAAAAACTGCATTTTGGCTTTCCTGCTTGCCTATGGCAAGAAATGAATTACTGTACTTGGTGCCCATTGTGAACACAGTTGGTGGTGGCTTTTTTGGTTTGATTCTGTGAAAAGCCAAGGCCTCAAATGGTATTTCAGTAGTATGGAAGAGGATACTGATGATGTATCAAGGAAAAGAGTTTATTTGATAACTAATGATGTTATTCAGTACTTTTGTCACCTTTGAGTTTGCATTAGAAGGCAACAAAAAGTTAACCTGAACCACTGGCACACCATACTACTACATGAAGACCTGAGCTTAGTTGGAATTTGGGGATGTCTACTAGTTGGGGTTAGATGTGGCAGTGTCCCCTCTGCTAAAACACTACAAACTGTCAGAGGGGAAGCTGGCCCTGTACAGCACTGAGAAACACCAGTGCCTTATGGCATAACATTGGGAGTGTCAAAGTGCTGGTATGGAAAACTGTTTTCACACTTTCCTGAATGGCTCGTTCCTTGTTTTACTTTGTCTTCTTACACAGTGCATAGTGAAAAAGTGAGCCTGACATAAGCTCTGAGGTGGTGCATCACAAGAACAAGATTGAATTGGAAGGAAAAAGAAGAGAGGGAAGAATGATTTATATTTACCAGAAGTCATATTGGGAGCAGGATGCCATGGCTGCATACGGGAAGCAAAACTTAAGAACAAAGCGTTCATTCAGGAGATTACCACAAACATGTGCCAGAAACATACATGAATATAATTCCTCCTGGTTACTGAATTGCTGGAGAGCTCAACTGAATATAATGAGTATTAAGTAATTTTCTTAAGTTTGTCTGCTTTCCCACTTAAAAAAAACCTACAAATGTGTCACTCTGGTGTTGATCCAGAGTTTTTGGAAGAACATCTGATAGACAAGTCTTCGTGAAGTCCATGGCAACATATCAGTTTGATAATTTAGATCCCTATAACTGACGGCATTACCTAACTGTTTTTATTTAAATAATGACACCAATGGGAGAGCTTTCAAGACAAGAGAGCCTTATTCTATGATTTATGCTGATAAAGTAAAATTTTAAGTATTACTTTTCTTTACAACTGATTCTTGTTGGTTTGGGGTTTTTTGGGATTTTTTTTTGTTTGTTTTTTGCAAAGGCTAACAAGTTTTTATTAGCATTGCCCCCACATCAGAAAAGCACTTTGGAGTTGTTCTTTATTGTTGAATACTCCTTATTCTCTACATCACAGGAAAGCGGCTGAGTGCCTGCCTCAGCTTCTGTGCAATCTGAAACAAAGAAACAGAAGATATTTAATATGTAGTCACTTTACAATGTGTAGAAATATGATTGCAGGATAAGGAATTGGGTGTTCCCTCATGTGATCAAAAACTGCAGGCATTCCTGCAGGTTTTATGTATGCAGGACTCTCAAAACATTCCATTGTAAAGACTTCTCATAGATACACTTTCTGCCTTGTTAATTTGGTACTTTCACTGCTCTGTTTGCTTTGGAGAAAGCATTGTAGGCAGGGCTGTTACTCTGCCTGTTTATCTAGCACTGCACTGCAGCAGAGAGCTACAGGAACAAAGCCAGATTTTCCAGGAAACCCACCTCCCTGCTGAGGCAAGGCTGAAACATCAGAACAGAGCTCCTGTGCACTCCCCACAGTTCTCATGGTAGCCAAGACCCCACATGTGACCATGTACTGGGGGAGAGAGAACTGGTACAAGAAAACTGGTGAGGCTGCAACCAGAAGGATCAAAATAGATTGGACATGAAGCTAAAAAAAGGTAAGGAGAAACCTAAGCCTAACCCCACCAGATGTGTCAAGGAAAGCAAGCAAAGTGACCTGATGGGTGACCTACACCTGTCACCCACTAGAGATACCTCTGAAGCTCTGGCAAATTTTACAGCTGTGAAGGGGCATCAGTTACTTATGAGACTCCTTTTAGTGATAGAAGTCAGGTTCCAGCACATCATATTAGGAAAGTTATTTTAAAAAAATCACAAGGAATACATGCATGAGAACACTGTTAAATGAGTACTACAGTGGTAGGGAGAGCGCTCAGATTTTATATATTTAATGTCACCTGAAACATTCCTGACCCTCTTGCCCCACACTGGTATACATCAGGCTTTAAATTACAAAAGCTTCCCTTCTCACTCCCATCCTATGGGAGGAAAGTTTTGTTGAAATGTTTTATTTTTCTGTTCAGTGCAGCAGGCCTTGCTTACTACACATCGGAGAACTAATTCTTTGTAACCATAGTACCAGCACTGGGTGGAGGGGAGGGGAAGTCAAGCCATCAACAATATGGTTTCTGAACTGTGGTTTTTAGTCCTACTAGGTTTATTGTAACCATCATGTACATAGGATAGTATCTACCGGAAAATATTATTTTAACTCATTCTTTCAGCTTTCATAGGTTTTTTTATAATTCTGTTTACAATTTTTTTGTACAATACTTCAAATATTTGCTCTGTGGGAGAATGGATAAACCCTGTATTTCCTATAAAAGTAGCAGCACAGTCCATGCCAAGCAAACAGTGCTGAAGCCCTGTCCCTTACCGTTTCATAGAACTGTGCCTGCTGCTCCAGATAGAGACGGATGACGCTGTTGTAGTCATAGATCCGGTTACTGTGGAAGTGATTCATCTCAGCTGCAATCAGACCCAGGAGACAAATTATTTAACAGAAGCATTTATAATTAGGAACAGTTTCACTCAGTTCAAGTTAGTTACTCTGCAACAAGCTCAGTGTCCAGCCCTGCCAGCATGGTTACTGTTCTCACGCTTCCACAACCTGTTCTGCCTGCAGTACACAAGTTATAGTGGAACTGTTTTTCAGATTGGTAGAGTCAGTGTCAATTACACACAAACCTGGACAGTTCCTGGACAAAGCCAGGTCCTTGTATTACTATACTCAGGTGTGCAAAGATTCGATAAAAAATACAAGCAGGATTTTCTTTTACTGAGGTAACTTTTCCTTCCTGAAGGGTTTCCAACAGAATTTTGGCTAGGACATTCAGATTTTTGAGGGTATGGATATCAAGTTGTAAGCCACAGCTGTAAATACTTAGCTCAAAAAAGAAGAACAAAAAACGATACAACCAGTAGTATCTGACCCATTCTTTACTTAGGCTGTTTCAACAGATACCTGAGAAACAGCATTACTGAGTCTGTAACACCTTACACCAATTTCTACATTTCTTCTCAGATCACAGCTTATGCCTGAGAGAAGACGTTAAATATATTTTAGGGTATCAATGGAGGGAGAAGAAATATTCTACACTGTAAAAGTCATCCTAGAGGTCTCTTCCACAATTTTACCACACAACCCTCTTGCGTCACTGTGACTAAGAAGAAGGGGGTGGGAAGTTTTCTTGGTTGCTTTTAAAATCAATTTTGTGTGCTGCTCTGACTTCGTCACATAATACATCAAGTACTCTTGGCTTTAAATCATCTAAAAATGATGCAACCCCCTCAGCAATGAGTAATCTCATTGAAGTCAGTAACAGGATGCACTTAATGGCTTGATATCCTGCAGGACTGAGCCCTGACTCCTCACTTCCCCAGTTTTTCTAATGCAGTGTGCTGCACCTTATATTTACAACACCTCTAACCTAAAGAGGAAAAAGTTCACTCAAAAAACATCCAGGAAATAAAGATCTTATCCAAAAGAACATGAATCTCAGCTGGGAGATGAATTATGTCTGACTAAACTAAAAGTCAGAAAAACAGTTTCTGCTCATGATGACCTGCTTCTTGCACCAGGGTCCATGCTTTTAATTTGAGACACTATCACTTCCAAATCAAAGAATCAGCCTGGGGTAGTTGTTTTGGGGTTTTTAAGTTGCATTTTCAAAATGTGTCTCTTTTGTAACAGCAATGTGAGATTAAAAAGTAAAAAAGGGGAAGGCAAAATAACTGCAATTTAGAAAAATCTAAGCAGGTCACAAAAAAGCCCCCACAAACAACCATTCCCAGGTTTTATTCCTGGTAGAAAAAGATTTTCCTTTAAAGCTGTTTAACAGAAGTCTTTCAGAGGTCTACAACACTGCCATTTAGCTCAAAATGTGGTTTACCTTGTAGTGCATAAGCCATGGTGCTCACGCGTTTTGCCATGTTCTGTTTGTCTTGTGGTGTTATTTTACTGGTTGCAACTAATTTGTCACTTTCCTTCACTCTTTCTATTGCTCCCTGTAGAAACCAAATGCAGAAAGGTTAGAAGAGTGGTCAACTTAGGGGTCTGCCACTAGCTACATTTTGAGTTTGCATTCAGTACATATATATACACAAAATGATGGATTCTGCCTTCTCACATTTTCATCCAAAGTTTGTTATTTCACTTCATTGCTTCCAAGAGTCCTTGCAAAAAGTGACTTCAAAGACAGGCATGATCAGACCCATCAGCAAACTGAGTTTGGTACAGGCAGTAATACACAAGGATATATACAAAAAGGACAAACAGACCAAGTTTCAAATTACAGATGACCAACATAACTGACATTCAAAAGCCTGTAGAGCCTTATCTGCACATTTTACAATATACAGTTGTAAAATACAATATACAACTGTTTTTCAAGAGACTACAATTCATTGCAATGTATAGCCACTGATTCAGGAAAACCCTTGAGTCACATAAATAACAAGCACAAAAAGATATGATATGCCTCCCCTACACAATGTATTTGTGCCAAACAACATGCAAGAGAATCATTTACATGTCTCTTGGAAGTAGGCTTATGTTTCAAGTTTTAAAAACATTTCTTCTCCTTTTATGGTATTTTCCCAGAGATTCTATGGGATGAGGGATTGTAAATGTCCTGAAGAAAGAATACACAAATCTGGCATGCTTTTATCTTTGTTGCTCTTAGAATTGTGTTCTTATATTCTTGTTCTACACATTTAACACTTCAAGTTATCAAAAAAACCCCAACTCTATGCATTTGTGCACTTGTTTTAATCCTTCACAACATTTAGTTTTCTGAAATACATTGCAGCAGACACATGATCATAAGGAAAACTCTATGACCAAAAAAAAAAAGCAGAATATCCAAAACTATACACTGTGGCTTTTGTATTACAAAGTGGTTGGGTTTTGTTGCTGGTATTTTGTTTTTTCTTCCTACCAGAAATGCTAGAGCTTAGCACTCGTCTCTGGTTTTTGATATTAAAGAAACTTCTAGGCAGTGCATGATTATTTGTCACATATCAGCAAGCCAGTCATGCAAGTGTACACAAGTTTTCCTACAATACTCATATAGTTTTATTATCAACTATCACATAAGGCTCAAATGAATTTACACTACTACTATTCACCCCACTGGGACATGAGGTCAATCTGAAGAAAATCATGAACCTTGTACTGCTCTACTATAGCAGAAAGTTCTGATATTCTTGAGAGAAATTCTAGTTGGCCTTCCCTCTAAGTACTTCTTATTTTAAAAATCAACACACTAGTTTCACAGAAACTTCCAGTGTTTCAGCAGCAGGGGCCAGGCTGCTGCACAAATGCAGGGTACCATACTACCATTTCTGCTGCTGCCCCACTGCCCAGCCCTTAAAAAGAAAGGCTCTTCACATACCTTATGAGCTGCTATGATGTCAGGGAAGCAACCAAGAAATCCCTTATATTCATGATTTGTTTCCATCAAAAAGTGAAGATCTTTCTTTGGCTAACGAACAAAGCATAAGCATTAGTAAAAGTATCTGTGGCAAATTAACATCACAGAAAAGAAACTATGATGCAAAGAAAGGGCAAAGGGGAAAAAAGGGAAGGGAACAATAAATAAAATCAAATCAAAATATTAATTGTTTTGTGCAAGTTTTTCATATATGAAAAGGGTTTTTTGAAAAATATAAGCTTTTAAGAGCAAGGCACTATGCATCACTGCAGATGCCTCTGTTCTTGTTTCATTTAACACTAGCTCATGAAGGGAGGGGTTTTGCCTTAAGTTTTCACCCAAGAAGAGTTTACAGTACAGTCTCTCATTACATATACAAACGTGGACATGCACAGGTGCATCTCCCTAGTTGTCAACATGGAAAGGTTTTTAAGAACATTCAGACTCAGCTTTGAGATAGAGGATCTGCATTTTGGAGACTTTAAGCATAACGTGGCAAACATCAAGTATGCCTTGAATACTAATCAAGTTTTATTTAAGCCAGATTTTTACTGAAGCAGGCAACCACATGTCAAGGCAATGGAACAGGTTCAATACACAGATATTCCCTTATATGGAGCAACAGCAAAATCTATTTTAGAAACCAGAATAAGTGGGCTTTCTGACCAAAAGAAATGCCCTTTCATCACATTCCCCCTGAGTTGACAGCGTAGAAAAGAAGATGAAAATGCATTTAAATGTGTTAATAGCAATTTTGTTTAATTGGTCTATAGCACTAGCAGCTATGTTTTAAAAGAAGAGGAAAAAGGAAAAGTCAGAAGTAATCCAAATAGGTGACATGTTTGTACACACTATGCCATTGCATTCGTAATACTCCTACCTGATCTGCTACAAGACTGGCAATTTCTTCATAAGTTTTCCCTGCTTCTGTTATTGCTCCATTGAGATCAGATTCTCCTAGAAGTAAACATCAGTGTCCAAATTACAGTAAGTCAATTGCAACAAGAAACTTGCCTTGATTCAAGGCAAATTTATAAAATAGCCTATTTACATCAATAAATGCCTAGCCATCCTTTTGTAACCAGTAGAAATAAAGAATTTAAAAAAAAAAAAAACATTAAAGGAGGAAAACTGAAGGTCTTGTAGAAAATTAATGTTCTACCACAGTACTAGCACTACTCATTTCCACATTTAATAATTTTATGCAGTTTAAATACACAGGTATTCCTCCACATGGGGCAACAGAAAGTCTACCAGGATGGAAAGGAAGGAAGAGTGAGTGTTACAAAAGACAGACTGACAAAGGTGATGTGCTACTAGCCTTGAGCTCTCTGACAGTTCTTGGACCATAACTGTTCAAAGGTCAGAGAAGCAAAAGGAGGCTCCAGTAACTTTTTTCCTTGACAACAAGACTGCTGATCCTTTAGGGAACTCTTAGATAATATTTTCAAGCTCTGTAAAAATCACTGGTTTTCAGAATGAGTTTCTAACTTTCATCCTCATACAAAACAGATCAAAGGGCCCTACAATCTATGCTTAACAATACACACATCACCGTAAATCCTAAGCTAGACAACACCACAAGCACTCATAACACTGTTACTAGCAGGACAGGCTATGTGGGACAAAGATGGAAACAAGCCTTACATTCTTGTAGGCTTCATGCCACTTCACCTTCCCATCCATGTTAGCTTGTCCAAAGCATGAGGTCAACAGTACAGAAAGCAAATTGAGGTAGAGAGTAGAACGGCGAAGGTATACTTTGCAGATATCAAACTTTAGTTTAAGAAAAGAAATAGTTTACTTATGCTTTCAGATGGGTCTTGATATTAGGCAGTGGTTAGTCTTCTATGAACTTTTTGATTTTATTCTATAGATATTAATCAGTGACTTAGTTGAAAAGTACCATAGATTCCATTAATGATTAACCTGAACGTTAAAGTATCTTGTTTTACTACAACATATGGTCTAATCTATATTAGAGATTTATTACATAGGATTCCTTCATTTTAGCATGTCCTAAAGGAAACAAGGTAACGACTGAATGTTGCTTCAGTTCTGTCAATTGATTCCTACTTTCCATTATGCTGGTTTCATAAAATCAAGAAGCTGTGAGACAAAGTGACCAATCCTAAGAACGAGTAAGTCCAGTAACACAAACACTGCTAAAAAAATCATTATTCTCCTATTTGGGCTTGTTAGGACAAAATAAAAATAAAACCAACACTAATTCCCATTGTGAGACTCAAGAGGTGCAAAATTCATAAGATATCTTCACCTTTTTGTAAAACAAGAAAAAAATGGAGGGTGATGCATTTTATTATTTCAGGCTTAAGTATTTTCAGAATCTCAAAATTCTTTTGTCTGCTCAGAAGTAACCTTGAAATAACTGCTGCTTAGGCAACTGACTCCTAGATTTTGGGATAAAACATGATGTGGCTTCAGAGTCAGAAGTCAGGTTGGTCTAGATGTTGCTGTTCATTTTATAATGCTATAAAAGATGGTAACTTTCCCTATTTGAACAAAAGAAGAAAAGAAAAAAGAGAAAGAGTATGTATATTTAAGTTGAACAACAAAATCTTCCTCTTCTGTGCTGAGGTCATTCAGGGAACCTTCATAGATCAGAGCTTCAAAGGATCTAAACAAATCCTCCCAATCCAAGTCATCTTTTATTCTCAGCATTCTCAGCTTCTGAACCAATGTGAAACTGGGAATTGCCTTCTTAACTCAGTCTATGAAAGCTGAGTTGGGTCCCACCCAGTGCAAGGGTACATCAGGATGTCAAGGGTTCTTTAATCAACGGAATAGCAGAAAGCCCCAAATGTCACATTTATAATATTTATAACAAAATTACATTAGTGTTCAGTACATATACCCCCAGAAGAAACAGAGGAGGCCTAAAAACATTGACTGAAGGTAACTATAAAAAGAGCAGTTAAAATGGCCAGTATATTCCACAGATATTTCAACCCAACTACAAGGAGAAATAGATATTTTCACTGATTTACAGGCTGCATATTGTCACAAGGAGATGAAGAAAAGAGTAAAATTATGAGGAGCCTTTTTGAGATGTTTAATAGAGCATTTCTTAGCAGTGCAACTGCTTGGTAAATGCCAGTGATAATAATTTCAGAAGGAATACACCAGATGTACTGGGGGAAACTAATACTCCAAGTCTTGACTGGGACAGACAATATTTTTTGTCAGTAAGTAATTTTGTTTTCTTTTCCTTCAAAGTACATTTTAATATAATCCTGTAGGAAAAATCACAAAGTTTCATGTGCTAGCAGCAAATACTTGCAGTAAAGTTTTTCTTGATAAGCACAACTCAAACTGATAAGTTCAGCACACAAGCAGCTTGTAAAGCAGGATTTGCCTGTTGCTAGCTGACAGGATAGTGAAACTTGCATGTAACTGCCTAACAGAATTCCTGAGGGATGATGTAGGATTAAGAGATCTTACTATGGTTGAATGGCATACCAGTCATTCACATTTTCTTTATATAGGAGAAAGACTTCTCCAGATTTTGTGCCACGACAGAGAAGCCATTCTATTTAAGGCTCTGTTAACCTTAGAGTTCCCTATGATACAGTAACAGAGGCAACACATTGCCAGGCTGCAGGGCCCTTCCAGCCATCTTCTGGTACTGTCCAATATGCATTTTTGGACCAGGACCATGCTTACAAAGTGCACATTCTTGGAACAACTGGACAGTATATAAGCCTATAGCCAAGTTAAATCAGAACCTCTCAGTGTGTCTTTAATAGTTTTAAAGGTAGCCTTGCCTCTGCAAATGCTGGGGACAGATCCCTTACACACACTGGGGCTGGCAATGAATAGATAAGGCTCATTCTGTAGCATGAGAAGAGCTAGAGAGAGTCAGATTAACATGTGTATCTTGCTTGGTGCAATCTTAAATATTTTAGGCTAGAAGTTAGAAGAGAAGGCAGCAGACATCACCACACATAAGACTTTGCAGAGCAAGCAGGCACCACTGATGAAAGTGGTATGGACAGTAGATACACCCCATCCTAACTATGCAAATGAAACAACTAACAGTTCATGCAGCATGTCAGAAGTCAGCTACCAGTAGCTGGAAATGTTTGTCATCAAATCAGTCAATGCAATCCTCAGTAGCCTATATGCTTAAACTTACAGAACACTAGTGTTACAGAAAATCCAAAAAACCAACCTAACCAAAAAAAAAACAAGGATGAAGAGATTCAGCTCCTATCAGAAACTGAACTGAGTGTCCTTAGGCACGGCTGAAGGAGCCATTCCCCTTTACTGACAGTCCAGAAAAATCATACATTATGCTCCACCAAGCTACTACTTCTTCATTGGAAGCAATGTGTCCTCTTTTAAATACTGAGAGAGCTGTGCCCTCTCAGTTTAAATCCAGGTGCTCACATCTCTTGCAGAGACTCTGCTTAATCCATAGACCTGTGAATCCATACATGGACAGCAGGCAGGACAGAGTGAAAGAAGCAGTGATGGAGCCATTTAAAGCCACATCTGCACTGTACCTGCTCTCTCTTCCTGGGAACTCAAATTAAAAGCAAAGAATCTCATATATTATTAATTTGGCATCTATAGGAAGGGCACTTTTGTCAACAAGATACAGGCGCAACCAGCTATGACTGGGCAAAAAGCAAAGACAGACATGCTTGCCTTGTTCCCAAACCAGCATGGAATCTATTTTTTCATACCATTTAAAGATGCTGGAAAGCAAATGGAAGCTTTCCTTTCTAGATCTGCAATTTTGTATCCTAGCTTTATGACATACTGTTTTCCCTTTACCCTGGCAAAATAATGTGGTAGAGCCCTAGAAATTTCCAGTCCTTTCTCAACACTTCTTGCTACAGATTTTATTCAGGCAGGATTTACAGTTTTCTAACCCATGCTAAGAATACATATCCATGGAAATCCTCTACTTCATTCTCACGTCCAAAAGTGACTTTTTAGGCAACATGCTATGCTCAATACTAACTAAGGATTCATCCTGTTGAAGTACAGGACACAGATGAGGAAAAAACTATGGTGACAATGCCTATTTCCAATACTTCTAGCAGCAGAAAGTCTGCATTTCAGAAGGTTGCATTTTAGTACATAATTTATGGGGCAAAATGTTTTAAGATTATAAAGCAAGAGATAAATGAGTAGTCAAAGTACTGGTCAACTAAAATTTCAAAGACAGAAACATTTCAGGAAGCTTCTATGCTATAACATTTAAGGTTTTAGAACACAGTAATTTTGCTATCAAGTCTAGAAAGAAAACAAACCCCAAAACCTCAAACACCTTTGAAAGGAGAATCCAAGGGAAAACTGAATCAAAAGGCACCCTCTGTATATGAGGATATATTTTCCAGTTGTCTGGAAAACATCAACAGAGCTTAATATATCAAAGCAGAATTTTAAATTTGGTCTAAAGATTACATTTTAGGAAAACATTGAGCAATTGATGTCTTCCTCCCACAACTTTCATACCTGACACGACAGGCTCTTTTAGGGCTCTTGAAGGAGAAGCAAAGGTGAAGAACAAGAAAAGCTACAGTAGCCAATCCTCCAACCCACATAATGGATTACAAAACACTGCAGTAAGTTTTCCATCATCATCTGCAGTTGTTGTATCATGAAGTCACACAATAGTTCTCTGACAGCTATTTTCAAGGCTCTATTTTCTCTCCTTTCCCTCTGATATCACAAAAATGCTACAGCATGTTTGGTCAGTCATGTCAGTGACCAGATTATATATTAAGAGCTCAAATTACACTCTTCCACCACCACTAACCTGCCACAAGATTAAACAGTGAGAGAAGACGAGATTGCAGACTAGAACATAAAAACCCCAAAACATACACAGAAGAAATCTTTCAGTATTTTTTCAGAACTATGTTTGACATCTAAACTTCAAAGAAGAAAGAAAATAACTGTAGCATGATGTAACTAAAATACCTCTTTTCAAGCAAAGTACAAATGAAGCTATAGAAGTACCTTGGTATCCACTAGTGCTGAAGACCAGTGCCAGGCTCTGCAATGCTTTTCCTATCTTCTGGTATTCCTTGGGTAGTGCTGGAAGCGGGAAAAGGGTGAGGAAAAGAGGGGAAACAAAAGCAGAAAACCAACAAGGGTGAGACTAAATGTGCAGCATTTCCAAAACTTGATGAAGCAGATGTCAAAAACAACTAGGTTTTGCATTTTCTCTAGTGACACATTTACAATCATATTCTTTACCCCCCTCCCCTGCTACACATGTTCCAAAACTGGACAAAGCAATTGCAATCTGGATTCTTGAAAGGTACAAACAGTTGGGGAAACAGTGTGTGAAAGCTATTAAAAAAATGCAATCTCATTGCATTTCTAGATCAGTCCTTCTATGCAAACAGGGAGCTTTTTTCCCCTCCCCCTCATGGGGTAAGGAAGAGGGGGAGGTGCTGCAGTGTGATATGGAGAATAGGTCTCGTTAATATTTTAAGAGAGGAGATTATTATACAGACCCATAATACCTAAACTCTCCTCGAATCATGAATTTTATATTTAAAGGCACTAGAAACCAAGATTATCTAGGCATAAAAATGATGCAAGTATCTGAATAATAAAATTGTTTTTTATAATCTATTTATTGAACATGCATGCATAAATTGCTCCATCACAATTAAATCAATCAGCTGTGATTTATGAGTGCATTCATTATTAACACTTTAAACAGCACCACTCCAGAGGCCTAAAAAGCAATCTGAAAAGCAAAAGCAATTTCTTATATGCTGCCTATGCTAGCAGAAAAAAAAAAAACCCAAGTAGATATGGGTTTTGTTATCAAATATTTGTATTCAGAGGGTACACTGCCCAGGCAAAGAGAAGGTTTTTAGCTGCTCTAGCATCCCACAGAATCTTATTTTTACAGAAGAACCTCTTTGTGTGGTATAAAAAAACACCACAAAACCCCCAAATCAACCCCCCACCCCACCTACCTAATTTTATTGATTATCATCTTTGATCAAGCTCTTCTCCAGAAGTCAGACTATTTATGATAACTGGTATGTCTTACACAATGAGTACAATTTAGAGTAGTAGAGTTCTGTTATCAGCCATTGCACTGATACTGAATCTCCAGTGGAAACTTTAATGAAGAATCTTTGGTTTCTTTTCACATGTATTTAAGAAGTTTCCAGTCAGTCATTTTAAATCTCACTGAACAGAAGGCATGTAACTGTTGCTCAGGAAATGGCAAAAATATTTCCAATTAAGTCAAGTCTAGAGCTGAAAGGGAACTTAAAACCTAAAAGACTACTAAAATTTTACATGTTCCAGTTTACCAGTCTCTTTTCTGCATTCAGTATGAATGTCTGGAAAATTAAAAGTTAAAATTTTTGACACAATCACAACTGTATTGCTGCATCTATGCTAACTAATTAATAGTTGTAAGTATTAGAAGAGTCATTCAGTATCTAAAGCACTAGTGTTGTAAGTTTAGGAAAACTTTAGCAGTTAAAAAAATACTGAATTTCTACTGTAAGCACAAGTCACAGCCAGCCCTTGGTCTGATCATTGCTTCTGTAACTGCAAAGCAAGGCTGTTTTTCTAGTCTTGTCTGAGGAACCTTATTCCTTCCCCTGTTTTCCACTTTGCCCTCAGTACAATTTGCTAGTGAAGCAAGATCTGCACCATGTTAGAGATCTGTCATGTGTTAGACTATTTTTGACCAGCAAGAGGGTGAGTGGTTTGTAGAAGGAAACCTTTTTATTCAAAGTTGGGAAATGTAAATAACTATAGATATTAAAGTCTAATGTAATCACTTCCATGAGAGATGGAGCTTCTACACTTCTCATTCTCTCTGGTCAGCCCCAAATATTGAACTGTGTTAGATTAGTAAGAGGCAAAAATATAACTTAGGAGATATACTTCAGATTCTGGGGACAATGTTTTGGGGGTTTTCTGTGGGAGTTAAAAGGAGAGTAAAAAAATTTAGGAGATTCAAGGACATTTATATGATAGGTCTGTGGTTGCCAGACACTACAGCCTGCCCTGAAGTGTTTCTTATCATGATCCTCAGCTGTAGTACCTGCTTCCTTTCAATAGCTGCCTTGTGGTGGCCACAAACACTGAACACTGCTGTGGACTAGGAAATTAGAGCCCAGGCAGAGTCATAGGGACTTGGTGTGAAGTTCTGCAACCCTAAATATCTGTGGGAAGGAAGAGACAAGATAGGAAAAAAAAAGAATTGGGCTAAAGATTAAGGTAGAATCAAGTTGGTTTTTCTTTTCTTTTTCTCTTAAACTCAATTCATCTTTAAATCACTCCTCCTAGCATGCAAGGATCCTAAATAAGGGGTTAATAAGATGCAATTATTTGAAAATATGATTTCATCAAATAAACAGGTCTAGTTTTACCCATGTCACTAAAATTTAAATAAATGACCAATATATGAGAACAAGTTCAACAAGGGCTTTAGCTACATTACTAAAATTATTTAACTTTATTTTTAAACCTATGGGCAGGGAACAGATATTTCTGAGATAAAGAAAAAAACCCCAAACAACCCAACAAAAAGCCCCACACCAAACATACTAACAAAAAACTTGCACAATTTATACTCTTAGACTGAAAATAGCCAGAATGCCATACAATTCTCACGACAAAAAAAGAAGAGAGAGAAAAGCAACACAGAAATGACTGCTGAGCTCAGAAGGACACTTACGCCCTGTACACCTCTTCCAGTGCTCTTGTCCCACTGTCAGCAGCTCTTTAACTCCATCATCCATTGCTTTGGTGAACCTACCCACTGCATCACATTTCTGTTCTCTGTGGCATTTTGAAAAAGCAAAAACAAAAAGCACTTTAATAGATGCATTATGTTACCTTTAAACACAACACTGAAATATTTAGTTATATCAACTCTGTCTTAAAAAATATCAGATATATAAACCAATTCCTTGAAATTTCTGCCTTTTCACTGAATTTAGAATTCCCCTGTTTAGATTTAAAATCTTCTATCCAGTTTATCCACACACACACAAAACACTATCCAGGTTTCTGTATTCCACAATAGCAAAAAAAGCATGGCACACATCTTCTACGAAAAATTAATAAGACTAAGAGTGAAATAAAGGCTGCATAGTAAATCCAGTCTTCTAACTCTTGTGAAACCCAAAGGTTTATCACCTACAGAATATATATTAAAAAGTGCACGTATACATAATATACATATATATAAATACATCCATTTGCACTTCCAGAATGAAATTTGGAAGTGCAAATGGATATATTTGCACTTGGATATATTTAAGTCACTTTTCATTTCTAATAGCTTTCCATGGATTACAGATACTCAAATCATACTGTATGTACATTACATACAACTATTTTACAGAAACATTGCTCTGCTTATGGGTCTATCTACAATTATCCTAAGCTACTTGGTAAGTTTAGCATGTTTTGGAATTGTTGGAAGATTAAAGATCAAAACACACTTCCACAGCAATATAAAACATAATTCCATAGGATCTGACAATATTCTATCCCATCAACTAGTTTTACATAAATTGTTTTAGGATTAGTATTCAGCCATTGAAGTCAAAAAGACATCACATAAGAGTTCCACGGTATATTGTATAGTGGAGGGGTTCATATGAAAATCTCATTATTTAAACAATTTTTCAGCTCTGCCTTGAGGAATACCTCTTCAAATCCATGAAAATATGTGCACACTTAGTATCTTAATTTTGGATTATCTCAGCATCTGTTGTATACCCAGATGCATAATGCCCATACAAAAAGAAATCACCTTACATTTCTACCATGTCCAAGTCAGGAGCTTCTGGTTCCATTGTAGAAAAGATCATGACTCCTACAGTTTCATCTTTTTCTGCCTTCCGCTTTCCAGTTTTCCACTCCTTAAAAAAAAAAAAA
>VZTB01017334.1:788200-830826 GCA_013397245.1 Thryothorus ludovicianus
GAAAAGACAGACACAAAGTTTGCCCACCACTCATATTTCTTTAAGGGCCTGTGCTCAAGGAGTGAATTAAATGTTTAGGAGAACTGTTAATCAACAGATCACCCCTGAATTAAAACTTTTCATTAAGAAATGAAAACTTCAGAGGAGCCAAGGCTTTTTACAGTTTCCCAAAGTACTCTCCCTTCTCCTTTGTGCACTTTGTTATCTAAATTCTGGGGTCAGTAGACCCTTCTTGTGTATTACTGTAAGACAGTGTAAGAACAATGATATTCAGTTGTCTCTGCTCATAGGAAAAATCTCATATCAGAAGCTGCTCAAGAAAATAATGAAACTATTATGCAATTATCATACTAAGTTCTTAGTGGTTAAAAATTCCCTATGTATTGTAATAAATAAACTAAGAAGTGCTGACTAACTGGCAGAATTATACAACTCCCCACTAACCATCCAAGTAGCATTTCACCAGGACTACTACTTACTATATTATTAAGCCTCTACTTACAGGATCACAGAATAATTCTGGTTAGAAGTACCTCAGGATGTTTGTATTTCAATCTCTGATTCAAAACTGGTCAGCTGTGACCTTAGTCACAGGAGACTTGAGCCTTGGAAATTTTTAAGACCAGAGTGGATAATTTACTTTTTCAGCAAATTCTACATGCGTTTAGAAGCATGATTATTTTGAGAAGAAAGCAGCAGATTTTTTTCTGTTTGTTTCCTCATTAGTAACAAAGCTGGAGCTCAATTACGAAGAAACCATTATTTACTGAAGGTTTACTTACTTTATTTATCACTTACTAAAGATATTAAAATCTCTTTAAAAAGTATAATAAAGCATGTGTGTGAATAAAAAATGGCTGGTTGTATCAGGTAAGGCTGCAACATAGTGCTATTACAACCCACTCCAGTGATAAACTGGTTTTGAGGGATGGGGATGGGGGCAGGTGGTTGTTTTTAAATATAATACAGGATCAGACACAACCCAGATCTGCTACAAGGTAGCTTTTGTTAGCAGAGCAGCACTGCTCAGAGGATCACAGTGATTAGTAAATCCAGCAGGGACAGAGCAGGGCAACAGCCAAAAGGGTTTTATATATGTTCTTATTCTGATGGAAGACGCAAACTATCCCTTGGAAGACTGGCAACGAAGTTACTTTGAAGAGCACAGCGGTGTGGGAATGTTGTGCAGCATTTCACAGGAGCAATTTTTTGCCTTGTTTTAATCAATCAGCTGAGTTAGGAACCCCAGCAGTTTCCAGTCTGTCACTACTGCCCACAGTGGGGCAGCTACAGAGCCAAACTCTTGGTCTGAAGGGGAACTGTGGGGGGACAGCAATTCCTCAGTCTCAGTCTGTGTGTGAACTTCATTTCATTTCCTACCTTCTCATCTCGGAAATTGAGAAATTGCTGGAAAACTTCACTTTCTGAGACAACAGGATGGCGACACATTCTTGTCATCCAAGCTTGCAGCCTCTCCATGCGCATTTTGATAAATTCTTCTTCAAAGCGCCCTGGTACACATTGAACAATACTTGTTACATTTACAGGCTAGCACCTTCAAATTTATTTTTTTGTAATTTAAACTGAAACAACCTGCAATTCATCTGGTGAGTTATTAACAATTTAATGACTCAGAACTTAGAAGAATCACAGAATCCTGAGTTGGAGTGGGCTCAGACAGATCACTGAGTCCAACTCGTAAATAAATGGCCCATTATGCTAATAAATCAAAAGAACCTTAAATTACAGTATATTGATTACTGATCAAGAGTTCTCCTCCTTTTTAAGATAGCCAGGAAATATTTAAAAAACCTAATACCCAGTCAATTCAAATACATTTTTTTGAAAAAAAATAATAAACTTTTGGACGGAAAAATTAGGTATTCAGATGACCCAAGAGAAAAGCCAGGCACAGGCCTGGAATGAAGGTATTTTTCTGGTACCATTTAGTAAAGTCTTGGTCAATATGAAGTCCAGAAACATTGAAGAAAAAGCAACTACAATCCAAGTTGCCATGTACAAGCTAACAAAGCACTGAAATTAAACTGCTCAAAAAACACTGCAATTGGATTGCTCAAAAATATTTGAGATTACTCAAATACAAATCACAGATTTAAAAAGCAGTGCCTCCTTTAAACATACTTCCATATAGGTAAATTGGGGGGGAAAAAAAATCAATAAGTCATATGCATAAACTGGTTAGAATATACACATACATGTAAGACTGTAACTGAGTTTTTTGGTATTTAACATATGTTTAATACAAACTAAATAAGATGGACCATTTTTTCCTAAACCAGTAATGCATCATCACTGTGTATTCATAAAAACCTTTTAGCTTTAGGAGAGACTGTCTTCTTGACAGAATCCTTTCCAATTTTTAAAAAATGCATGACATCAGACTTCTAAGGCATACAGTGAACAGGATTTGAAAGGAAAGAGACTCCTCCAGCACCCAACTCTTCTGATTTCCCTAGCAGTTCAGATGACAAGCCTTGAACACATGTACTGTTTCAATATAATTCTACTGCACAGTTACTATGGCAGCAGATCTACAAAGTTGAGTTTTTTGTGGTTTGAGTTTTGGGTTTTTTTATTTTTTTTTTTTTTTTGCAAACATGGAAACTAGCAAAACTAGCACGTAAATAACAGAATTAATGAAAAATGAACTTTGTGCATGAGTATTTTTCCTGCAAATTAGCAAAAAAACCCCAAAACCCAAACCNTGCTGATCATTAAGCATATCATCACCAGTATATCATCAAAACCAGGGTCCTAACAAAGTCAGTCTGGAGTCTTATTTTCTCAAAACCAATTGACAGAAATGCTTTTGTAGACAGTCTTCAGAAAGAAGCCTCCTNNTAATTATTATTTTTTGGCATGGGGCAAGGTATTCTCTCCCATAGATTCCAGAAGACAGAAATTCACAGGCAATGGATTTTGCCAAGATGTGATGCCAGAGACCCCATCATATCTTCCTTTTAGTAGACATGCACACATTTAAATAAAAATGCTGGTCAATTCTAAACACGAGGCAAAGGGGAAGAAGACACTTCCTCACTTTTCAGTTTCCTCGGCATTTATCCCAGCAACTTCATCAATGCTTAGCTTTCTTCAAACACAGCAGAGCCACTGCATTTTGAGTGATGCCCACAGCCATGTGGCTGGCAACATGCCAATGCTTGTATGTTTGGTTTTGGTTGTTTATCTTAAACACTGTACAACCTTACCAGAAAACATGCAAGTGAAATGGGCTAAAGCAATGCATTTCCCTCCTATATAGGTGTCCATTCTTTTCTTCACATGTACTCTAGCTCATGCTTGTAGAACAGAAGCCAAAGACTACTGAAAATGTGTAGACATTGTCATATTCTGTTGCAATGACTAAACTTATGTGCATTTAAATCCCACTTTTTTTGAAGTCAGAACAAAAGATTTCCACAGGCTTCAGATAGTTTGGTCAAGCTGAATTGACATCAAACCAGTATAGCAGAATGCTGTATGAATAAAAGATGATTTCTAAATCAAGTGTGAAATTAAGCAAGAGGAGAAACAGCTGCAACATTTCACTTGGAAGCAAAAACCCCCAGTTTGTCAGGGGACTCTCCCTTTCCTCAGGAAACTTTGTGTCAAACTTCCTGCAACACAACATATGTACAATCAAATGCAGACGAGAAAAACCCAAACAAAACCAAACACTTTGCACGCCAAGCCCCAGCCCTCAAAAAAACACCCACGCAAAAACATTTGCCCAGCCAATCAGCAAATACAGAACATAAGTAACTATCTCTTCTCTCCAGTAGTAATTATTATCTCATGTAGTAACTATGGGATATTGTTTTGCTTTTAATTACCTTTTTTTAAATCACTGGACTCGATAATTGAACCTGAGTTTTGAAGTGATTCTCCTAGCACTGACATAAGTTTTGAAAGTAAAAGGTTGGGATTCTTTGACACCTTCTTTAAAAATAATGGGAAAAACGAGCAGCAAGAAATAACTGAACCTTATACAAAACTGATTTCCTTATTTCCCATTCCATGAATTCAGAACTGGGAATACTTACCTGTTACTTGCTTGTCTGGAAGAGAAGGGATTGGAATGGCTAATCCAAATTTAACCAGGAGCCGCTCATACAACCAGTCAAAGTGCTTGTATCTGTGGTTGACAGACCGATTAGTGTTCTGTAAGAGAAACACAACTCTGAACTTGGACAGGCATCCACACACAGTCACATGAAACAAGCATGACCAGAATGGTAACCACATGGAATGTAAATAACATCTATGATTTAAAGCCTCAATACAGAAGAACTTGTAATTCCAGAAAAAGGAAAATCCTTGGGGTAAAAAATATGACAACTACCACTTACTCTCACAATGCTCTTATCAAGTCACACAAACTTTTATTTATATGTACATATGACACATATTTCCAAGGCAAAAGATCCTGTTTCAGATACACTTACAGTGCAGGTCAGTTGATACTCAATGTAGCTCTTGAGACCATACATTTTAGAACCTTTTTTGGGATCTGCTACCACACAGTCAAATGTAGAGGTAGGATATACCCACATTGGGCCATAATCACCAATCTGTAAGAAATTGCAAATATTATCTTTAAATACATCAAGTTTCACCAGCTGCAAACAAGGAGACAAATATTTTCTCTCTTCACTTAGGAATTTCCATTGATTTTAGTAAGAAGCTGAGAATTTGGAAATAGAGGGGTTTCTTGCAAGCAGGGACAAATGACCACAGTTGACTTTATCTTGTGTATTTTACAATTTTTCCTAAATAACAAAGGAGTAGTGAATTCTGGGGTTATTTCAACCACATTTCACTAAAACAGCATATATACAGAAGACTTTGTTTTTTAGATCAGAAAATGACCTGATCATCAGGACTGATTATTGGAAACTTCTACAAATGTAGCTCCTACAGGTAACTATCTAGATAACAAATAGACAGTGTAATGCATTTGCTCTGCATCCCAATCCCAAAAAGGCTTATGTTCATCACAAATAATGCAGATACAGCATGAGGAAAAAAAGTACTGAAAATAATCATCATCACATTTCTGATTTTTATTATGACAGTACTATTTCTAATTATATGTTCATTATCAATTTCTTCTGACCCAAATATATATAGCAACCTTGAGGATGAAAGTTCAGTTGATAAAACAGGGAAAGGTAAGGAGGATTATAAAACCCAATTGATCAACCAATCAAAAAAGGAAAACCAAAAAACCCCATACCACTCACACAGGAAAATGATGCACAACCCCAACTTACAATTATGGGAATTTTTTCTTTGGGTTTTGCTAGCTGCTTTGCCAACAGATACTGTTCCATACCAGGTTTTGCAAATCCAGGAAATCTAGCAATAAAATGAAGTGATAAGTTAATTCCTGATTCTCCTTTCTTTGACATATGCAGAATTACCCACCGCTATAGGAAAAAACCCCTAAGTATTTCTCAAGTATAGAGAAGAGTTTATGTGAATTACTGTAACAATCAACACAATCAACATTTTGCACTGAAAAATGCAAAAAAGTTTTGGCTACTGACATCCAGGTTTTTTGCGTGTCTGTTTGTGTAATAGGCCCCTCCTTGCAGAGTAAAGTGGCTCTCCCGCTCTGCCATCTGTCACACCAAACACAACAGCAGGACACAAGGTAACATCTATCACTCCTCTGCAGCCCCACCCTCTCTGCAAACACCACACACACACAGATGCTCATGCGCCTGAGATTTCAAATTATGAGAATTCAATCACCTGAAAATGATAAACAGAAGATCTATCAAGTGCTTCTCAAGATGAGTTATCTTAAATAATTTATCCACCAATTAAAAGAAAGCCAAACAATCACTATAATGTTCTTAAAGTCTTACAAAATGCCTTATAAAAAACAAAT
This sequence comes from Thryothorus ludovicianus, assembly GCA_013397245.1. Classification (NCBI taxonomy): domain Eukaryota; kingdom Metazoa; phylum Chordata; class Aves; order Passeriformes; family Certhiidae; genus Thryothorus; species Thryothorus ludovicianus. The sequence continues at coordinate 794,118 of VZTB01017334.1, forward strand.
GGTGGTCCTCTTTCTAATTAGCCCTTGAAGCCCAACCTGCCTGCAGAAACACAATCAGTAAAGTAGGATTTATCCCACAGATAAAAAAATCTCTTAAATAAGGTATTTTTTTAAGTTGACAAGTAAACAATGATGCAGAGGTACTCATGCAACACTGGACATAGAAACCTACTGATGAACAAAATTAACTAGTCATGCAGAGATAGTAGATTTTAGTTAGATACCCAAGGAACCATTATTCTACATTCCTTTTCCACTCTGCTTTCATCCACTTAGAGGATTTCCACACACTAGCTCTCAAACAAACATTATGCTGCAACACAACATGATGCTAGTATAACCCTTACAAAGCTTGATGCCACTGTAAGATTTTTAACTATAAAATCAAACTTTCTGTGGCTCAAGAATCAACCTGGATGATGCACAAACACAGTAGAACAAATCTTTTCCCCACTAGAAATTCAAATTGCTCAAGAACTCTGGAGCAATTTCTACTGTATGGACAAGTCATCTACCACCTTTGACCTCCATTAAGAACAAACTGTCAAATACAGTTAAATTTTAAAGACTTGAATTTCAGGCATTGTGGAAGTGTAATCTGCCTGTATGACACCTCCAAAAATGATACAGCTTTGTCATGTACTTTCAAGCTTTCAAGAATCTGTGTCCTCTGATTGCTTAAGGAGTACGCTGAACTACAAATCCACCTTCTCTTCTGCTGCAAAACTGTAATATTTACATTGCGTATTTCAAGGATGTTCAATTTACACATCTTGACAAATTCCAATTCTCTTCAATATAGACACATTTCCCCTGCATTTTCCATTACTTGTTAAGCGGTAGCTTCATAGCAGCTGCACGAGAATTTCCACGCTGGACCCCCCCAGCCTCTGATGCTTCAGTCTCCTTGTAACCAAGGTAAGATGGTGAAGTTGATTTTGGGTCATCCCAGTCATCATCCCAATCATCGTCATCAGCAGCTGCTGAAGTACAGGAGGGATCAGGGGATAAGGAAAGGAGAAAGTTACACAATTTCCCTTCAAAAGCACAAGCAGGTACTTCAGCATTCACATACAAATAATCAACCAGGTAAACATACTAAAATCTCTTTCAACCTTCTATTTTATGATTTCCTCTTCAATCACTACTACCTCCATCAAATACAACCTGCAAAGCAGTGCACAAGAAATCAGAGGGAGAGGGAAATAAAAAAAGAAAATAAAAAATAAAGAAGAGATGATGGTGTGTTAAAATGAACTCAGCTGTTTTGCACAGTCACAGACTCCAACTTAGCATTCCCCAATTATGGGTTCTCCTCTTAATTTAGGCTGTTATTACAAAAAGGTAGAGAAGCTTTCTGAAAGGCTAGTCACTTAAAATAAAGGATTTAAGAGATTATTCCTTCAAAGAGCTGAGAGCATAAATTCGAGGGAGTTTAAAAGGAGCAGTTATGTAAATTGAACAACATGCCTGAGAATAGATCATGTATGCACAAGACTTTGGTTTGTTAGATTTCCATAAAAGTTTGAGGCGTCTGTTACTTTGGATCCAATTTTTTAAAAAATTATTTCATTTTTAAACCCTCTATTATTTTACTGTTTAGATTACTCATGTGGCAATGTGCTATTAGGAAACTGGTTTTGTTTTTTAAATAAGCTATGGTCTATAGTAATAAAAGATTAAATAACTCTTACCTCTACTGTCCTTCTACTCTAATTTATTTAAAAAAAAAAAAAAGAAGCATTATTAGCACACCTGGTCCTTGATATGCCTGTGGATGACCAAATGCTGCTGCTGCCTCCCAGTTATTTGAAGCGCTGTTTCTCTGGCCAGATGCACTTTCAGGTTTCGTTGCCCAGCTGTCAACAGCATTTCCATTATCCCAGTTCCCAGACTTCCCAACATTCCAGCTAGACCAAGGATCATTGGCAATGCTTGCCTATATCGTATAAAGACAAAAGTAAAGAAGAATTGTTGAAGAAATGAGCAACAACCATGTACTTTCTTCTTGAAGTCTCTCATCTCCCGCTGGTAGGCTGAGTTTGCATTCAGCATTTCACTTGTTTGATTCGGAAGCAGCTGCCAAATCTTGCATTTCCAGCTACACAACTCTTGCATGCAGCAAGCACTTGGAAGAACTCATCAGCTTTCCAGCAATGTGACACCAATACATACTAATAAGAGTGCTTCTCCTCAGGGTAATTAAATTATTTGTGGCAAGTGTTAGGAAGCAATCTCACCCACAGTAATTATTTTACACTGACACCTTAGTAAGTATGGTACTTGTTAACTATTAATTACCTAAAGCCATGGGCTAATTAGCACATTTAAAACCAGAAGTCAAGAATTAGGTTTTTGCAAATATTTATTTTATCAAACTCAAATTAGTGGCTTTACTAAAAGCAAATAAATTGCCCACCCACACCATCACTACTGGTGTGGCAGTTAGGGAGTTAAAGCCTAACCTGCTGAGCTTCCCTGTCAGAGCTTAACTCACTCACAGTGAAGATGAGGGAAGAAAAGAGACATCTGCCAGGGAACAGCCTGGTATCTCCCTGTAGACCTACTGTCTCAGCATAAGCTTGTGGTGAAGGCACTCAAACACCCCCTTCTGCTGATGCTGTTGTGGAGGTGGAAACCTCAGTGAAGAAGTGCAGAGCAGACTTGTCTCTAACTACTGCATTTGGCAAGTTCATCTTGGCTTAATAGTTTAGCATCTTGCTCAGCCCCTTGATTTTAACAGTACACTTTGAAAAAGCATTGACTAGTTAAGTGTAGTCTACACCAGACAGTGCAGAGACTCAGTGGCAGAAAGAAAAAACTGCACACATATCGAAACCCACACACCCAAAGTGTAGGAGGAAGGAAGAGAAGAGGAAGGAAAGCAAACAAAGCCAAGCTTGTCTTGCTCAGCAGAGGGAGAAACTGAGTTTTGTAAAAAGAAATCTCAAATCCTACTGATGCTAGTTAGTGCATTATTTTTATCATGGCGAAGGATATAAAAGAAGTGCCTTATATAAATTAATTACTATTAGACTACAACATTTACATGTATCTTAGAACATTTGCCAATACAGGAAATTTAATAAAACACCTACAAAAACTAAATTATTATCTGCAAAAATGTTGCATAAGTGTCTTACACAAAAAGACATAAAAATAACTCCACATCCCAATTTTATAGACTAAATATTCACTCCTCTTGTTTTAACTTTCATATTCTACTTAGGAATAAGAACTCTCCCCTCAGTTTTTCCTCAAATTAAGTCATCTGACAATCAGATTTCACAGACACTATCAAATCATAAAGACTCAAAAATGATGCTATCACATAACTCCTTTATATATTTAGGTTTACAATTCCTTTCAGGATCTGGAAATAAAGATCAAGCCCCAAGCTGGGGAGAAAAATCACCACTCAGAAGACTCACAAGTGTCAGTGTATCTCTAGGAATTGACAGAGAGAGACAGATTATGTGGATAACTTCTATAGTGATAGCTTGGGGATTTTTAAATTTTTTTTTTGAGGATGAAACTGATGCAAGAACACTACTCCCTGGGGAAGCAATATTCCAATATTCTTGGATAATTGATACCCAGTGCTACTTTGAGCAAATTACAAAGAAGTTGCTGGTAGCTTATAACAGTCTGCTCACTTCCTATCTTCAACTGGTGTAAGTTTATGTAAAGAGAAATAACCACACATGGCATCACTCAGAGTTCATTCTTTGCTAAATGGAAACACACAGGGTTGGGGCCCAACCATCAGGAAAAGCATGCTTGCTTCCAGTGTAACTTGGAGCACCTAGAAAAGACTAGTTTGCATAATATTAACATAGCTGTACTTCTGCAATATACGCTTTGCTGATCACTAGCAAATGAAAACCCAGAAGTGGCATGAACACCAAAAGCCTGAGCAAAGTTCTCCTCTTTTTCTGTAGTACTTCATGTGAAATCTGGTACATAAGTAAACAGTAAAGAAACCTTAAAATCTGCTGCAAAAAAAAAAAAAAAGGCAATAATATTGACACTACTAAAAAATGACTGTCAAGAGCAATCATCATACTCACAGATAAATGCTGTACAGCAAAGAGAAATATATTACTTAAATTGTACTCCCAGATGTATCTCCATGTGCTTATATGGAAGCACTCTTCAAATGAGAAAAATTTACTTCTGAGGGGTCCAAGAAAGCTGTGGGGTAAGCTCTTGCCCCTCGGTGTATCACCTACAGGCTGTGAAAGGGGTGGACTATGCTACTCTCCCTTCTGTTCCTTTCAGCCAAAGGGTCTCCATTTCCTTCTGAAGCACTGAGGAGGACAGTAAGAGATGGCTTAGGAATCTATAGATAACAACTTTCAAAGAGCACTCTTCAACTTTCTTGAAATGTTTTCCTACATGGCACACATACTGTGGACACTCCTAAGTGGTAGTCAACAGTCACTAAACACCAAGAGCTCAGGAATCAGGCCTGCTGTTCTTAAGGTCCTAGAGCATCATGGAGGACCAACCAAGACATACCAGTTATTAAAAGGGTAATCTCACCTCCAGTGAGCAGTTCTGTGGATCTCAGCAGCTGACAATCTCCATACAAGAAGCCATTTATGTGGCCTAGCTCTGGTTGAATAAACCCTAATTAAACCATCAAGTATTTTGCAGCATGTTCTTACAGCTTTAATTTTCCATAACTGAAATTGATAATCCTCTGATCTCCCTTTAGTCATCATAAAAAAGGTGAAGAGCCCTTGCAAGAAGCTGATATTTAGTCAATATAATTTGATACAGCACTCCTAATATCCAAGTATTAGAGACTTCTCAAATGTACACAAAAAGAAATGCCACACCACACAACTAAGACACTGATCAGCCTTCAAATGAAGCATTACATCTCCTTGCCCCCTAAGGTAACATCAAACAAGCACACTGAGATTAAATTCAAGGATAAACTCCTAAAAGGTAGCTGATTCTCCCTTTTGTAGACTACTAGGGACTTGCTCACTCCTACTTTCCTAGGAGAAAAAACAAGACAAAAGTGCTATGTCAAGAACTGACAACAGAGGGAACCATTACTGAATGTTGTAAGAGGATTCCACTAAGGGCAGATTCAAACTCACTACAGAAACAGATCATTACTGGTGGGGCTGGGAGGATGGGAGGAGAAGCCTAGCATGTTTTTAAAGATCTAATAATAGTTGAATGAGAAAAAATTCCACCAAAACAGAAAAATCCTCAGCTTGAAAGTGAAAGATCCATATCTTTACCAAATGAATCATGAACTAAATAGGAAAGGTGACATATTTGCTTTTTTCCAGGGAATCCAAAGCTATAGACAGTAAAACTAGGATAAGGCACTGAGGTGTCTCTCTGCCCAGGCTAAAAATCTTTATTTCATCTCCTGGCCAACTAATTTGTTTCTGGCAGACTCCTTCCTCATATTAATGCATGCCCTTGATGGACAAATAGATCCATTCTACTGCTGAAGAACAAAAGCCAAAACAAACACACTGTTCAGATGGTAATTTAAGTACCCAGAAAGACCTAGGTTAACTGTGCCATCAAAAATAATGACCTCCAACTGCAAAAAATACACCTAGAAATCTACTTGGAGACAGAAGCCATGCTGAAGCAGTGAGTAGCAAAAGTAAGCCTGATCAGATCAAGGGAAGTTCAGGACAGCCAAAGCTGCAATGAGAAGTGTTATGCTCTTGAAGAAAGGCTTAAAAGAGACAGACAGCACAGAGCAATGGCAGAAAACACAAGAAAAGTCAAAGTGACTCAGGTGAATAGCTCACAGGAATGAACATACCTCTCCAGTTTTATAGCTGCCTTAGTTACCTGCATAGAAACAAAGCCTTAAGCATACTCAGACATTACACTAAACTTAAGTTCTTTGGACAACAGTCTCTGATAGATACATTAAAAAAACCTCAAACAACTAAATGAATATACAGACAGACACCTTAAAATTGTATGTTTTTCTCCAGGAAGAAAGACAAAGGGCTAAAAGCCTACTCTGCAGCAATCACTGTACTGTTTAACACAGAACAAATGTGCACATTAGCAGATAACTGAAGCAGCTGCCATAGATATGATATTTTATGGCTAAGCTTTCTTCTTGGTAGATCATTACCTTAGCATTGTGGTCCAGGGCATTTCTTCCATTTCTGAAGGAAGGCCCTCTTTTCTATAGTACAACATAAACATCCTTAAAGAAATCCTCAAGAAATAGCAAAAGTGGAGATGGGCTAGATTTTAAAGAACAGCCAACCTTATGGACTTCGATATGAGAATGTTCCTGCACATAAATACTTGAAAGCAACATGACCTCCAGAAGCAGCTGGCAAGAAAGCTGCAGTAATGCTGTCCTAGGAACCCATGTGTCCCTTGGCCACTCCTGTCTTCTCACTTCTTTCCAGAGGAAACCATTGTCCAACCCCTCCACTACCAACCCCACTGCCCCCTTCATAACTGCACAGGAGCTGGGCTTTGCCTGCTCACAAGCACACAGCCCATACACACCCACTGGACACTCCTTGTTTTCAGCAGGAAATAAATCTAAACCACCAGTGGACAAACTGAGATACTACTATGATGAGCAGAGACGACAGTTTTACGTTCTTTTCCTGTTTTAAATCCCATTTCCTTACCTGTAAAGTTATTTTCATCCAAACTGGACTAGGGGCTGCATTGCTTGTGGACAGTGAAAGCACAGGATTACTGTCTATCATCTCCTGATTCATCTAAAAAAAATCCATCTTTGAAGCATGGAATGGTGTTTTAGAGAGATACATAATTTAAACTTGAGTAAAGAATACTCAGTGATAGGATGAGGGAAGAGAAAATACATCTATTGTCACCCTGACTTCAAGGAAATATTTTTTTTAATTAAAGTTTGTTTAGTTTCAACTTTCAGAAGCTAAAAATCCTAAATAATTTATTCAATGGAGCTCTCTCAGGCTTCTGCTTTTGTTACTCACACCTGCACATGTAAATGGCAATCAAGTCACTTCTTCATATCCTTGTCTTCTCTTAAGCTGATTTCAATTCTTAATGGTTTCTTATTGAAACACAGATGAGAAATTTCAGAGAGTTTTTTAAGCAGCAATCACAGCAATGCCAGAAAAAGAAGAAAGACTCCCTGTTCCTTTTTGATGTTGTCTAGAGTAATCTAGACATCCCAGGATCAGAGTACAAAGATTAAACAAGGTTTTATCCTTCCTTTTTGGGAAAAGCACTCTATTTTTGTTTGAAAACAGAACAAAGGAGGAGATGGGTTTCCCTAGCTGTTTTTTTGGGGTTTGTTTCTGGGTTTTCTTGTTGTTTTGTTTTGTTTGTTTTTTTAGGAATTTAAGAGTATTACTGGCTATGTTCAGTTTATCACTATTAATTACAAATTCCCATGAATCCACTTTAAAAGAAGTGCTCAGTAACCAAGGAAAAAAACCCAAAAAAACCAGGAAGGAAACAACTACATATTGCAGTAAGCCCCCTGCTGTGGTGCAGGGGACTGTGGAACATTTATGTGGCAAATGATACTGTGAGTATGCAAGTACCATTTGTATGTATGCTCACAGAAGGGTTGACAATATTGTCATTTAACATTAACAAGTTAAACCATTCCTTATACCATCAATGTCAAACTAGACCACAAGTAGCTCTGCACAGAAGGACCTTTGGGGTCCTGGTGGACAATAAGCTGTCCATGAGCCAGCAGTGTGTCCTGGTGGCCAAGAAGGCAAATGGCATCCTGGGGTGCTTTAGGAAGAGCATTGCCAGCAGGTTGAGGGAGGTGATCCTGCCCCTCTGCTCAGCCCTGGTGAGGCCTCATCTGGAAAGCTGTGTCCTGTTCTGGGATCCTCAGCACAAGAGAGACATGGAGCCCTTGGAGCAGGTCCAAAGGAGGGCAATGAGGATGATGAGGGGGCTGGAGAATCTCTCTTATGAGGAAAGGCCGAGGGAGCTGGGCCTTGAGTTCAGCCTTGAGAAGACATGACTGAGGGGACCTCATCAATGTCCCTAAGTATCTGAAGTGTCAAGAGGATGGGTCCAGGCTCTGTTTGGTGGTGCCAAGCAATAGAACAAGAGGCAACAGACAGAAACTGATGCACAGGAAGTTCCATCTGAATGTGAGGAAGAAATTCTTAGCTGTGTGAGTGACTATGCACTGGAACAGGCTGTCCCATTGTGGAGTTTCCTCACTGGACATGGCCAACAACCATCTGGACACAATCCTGTGCCATGTGCTCTAGGATGAGCCTGCTTGGGTTGGGAAGTCAGACCAGATGACCCACTGTGGTGGTCCCTTCCAACCTGACCCATTGTGCAATTCTGTGAATCGGACAAGGAAAAAAACACACCAACATTGTAAATTGTGGAAAACTATTTCAATGATCAGATTTTGCCTGAGGGTACAGGTGCAGATGAAGGCAAGGAGTGATCACAGTATTACACTAGTTTAACAACTTCTTGCCTAAACCTTTGCATTCCACTGGGTAATCCACAAAAAAAAGCTCAAGACAACTCTATAACTGGAATTGATAAAATCACTGTCATATGTTGGATGGTTATTTTTTAATATGTGAATTTGATTCATTTCAAAGCAAGCAAGTCATTGTTTCCAGTACTGCAGAGAAGCCATTGCCTTGTACTTTGCTTAAATGAGAGTTGGTCACAAATTCCTGTTACCAGTCTGAAAGCAATATTGTGACTGAGATGGCCGAGGGGAAAGAGTTGCTTTCAAATCACATGCCGCAATAGAGGATTTTATAGTGTCATTATCTGTAACAGGAACTAGAAGTTACAATTGTAATTGTAACTCCCATGGTGAACCTACCTGTATATTTTATAAGACAATTTAGCATGCTGGTTTAACAAGACAAACTGGATCCAGTCAAGTACAATTGAGTTACATTTCCTGTGATGATACTTCTGCTTTTTTACACACATAGAATCATTAGAGGACAGAAATGCTGTTACAGAAATTTAATAACATGCATGTCAGAATTTCCACGTAAGTAAAATACTGCACTCTTAATAGAAGCACTATATTTATTTTCTTTGATCTTAGCATTTATTGCTGCTCACAGCAATTCAGGGAGGGGGAGTGGGAATTACAGTATGCAAATTTAACAAGGACAATTTGCTTTTCCCGCACTTAATTGCAAAAAACCTGAAAGATATAAAGTAAAATTTTGGGAATAGCTTCCTTCGGGTTCTCCTTATGCATGTTCAACAACTTATGTCTACATACCAGGTAACTCGAGTTGCCTCAGCTCCTGGACATCAAACTAAGTGTTTTCACTAACTACTTATTCATCCTGTCTATACATCAGTCTTACAATGGAAAAATCTGTAATTCACAAAAATGCGAACTCTCAGGATACTTACTTTATCCCCAATTAAGAAGAACTGCACAGTTATCTTCATAGAGAATTAGACTTGCCAGTGATTAGAGATTCAATGTCAAGAAAAGGGAACAAACTCCTCAACAAACACAACTTACAGTTTGGTACAAGAACTATTTTTGTATCTTAAATATAGGGAAGCCACATCTACAGCTCTTACGTCAATGTAGCTGTGATCCACTTCCACCCTGAAACAGACAGGCAGTACTCCCATTTATTTTCATTTACACATTTCTAACACTAGCTCTCTAATCTGCAGAGAGGGGGGAAAAAAAAGAAAGAAAAAAGGCTATACTGAGCTCTAGAAGGAAGGGAGGAGAAAACATATAAACTAAAATATACAGTATACTAAAATTTATAGCATTTCTATCCTATGTTCAAAGCTGCAGGTTACACAGGCTGTAAACAGCTGGACTACATTATGGCTAGTTGTACATACAGCCTACTTACAGAGCACTTATCAAATTACTGTACAGAGGCTGTTTTATCTTCTCAATAAGAACTAGCTTGAGCCAATATAGATGTAACAAAATCTAAATAATTCAGAAAAACACTACCATTAAAGGAGAGCTGATGCTTGTTCACAACTTTTAAAGAGTTTTAGGTTAGACAAATGAAAAAATCCAAGTTGTGGTTCAGAATAGAAGAAGAAAGATCATTGCTGTTAAAACAGCAGCCTCTGAATCTGAAACAATCAAAATACATCTGCAGTTGGAGAAGCACTAGTCTTGGCCACCACAAAAAACCACAAACTGACCCAGCTGGAGGAGACAACTCAGAATGAATTTTATATTAATAATTGTATTTCCATACATACTTAAACTATTAAGGCTCCAAATGCCACCAAGACAATAATCTGCAATAAGAACTGCAATAAGAAACACTATCTAAAAGTATGAAGCAGAATATCCTCTAATGCTACAGTCCCTGGAAGAAATTCTATATCAAAGAAATACTATAAGAGAAAAACACGTGATGCATTTTACATCAAAAATGACAATCTTTTTGCTCACTGTATTTGTTAGGTCCACATGGTTTAACCTGACAAAATTTATATTCATTTTAGTGCCATTATTGCCAGTATTATTCCAATACTAACAGAGTCTACAGGTAACTTTTATATATATGTGTAACTCAAATAAATAGAAAGAGCTGATATACTTACTCACTAGCTGTTCCAAATGACAATCTAAAATTAGTACCTTGCACTGCTGCTCAGAGGAACAGTGGATTGAAAGAGAAGAAAGATTACTCATTCGCTCTGCTCTCTATATCCAAGGGCTACCAGATCAAAACAGGATGAGACTCATACAAAAGCCAAGCCTCCCTCCTTGGCAACTAAGGCTCCCTTAAATTGTGTTTTCTTGAATAATCTTTTTAAAGTTTTTCAGACATTAAAGCACAAATGTTATGGGCAGATATAACATTAAATTCTCCTATCTGCTGCTCTTCCTCTGAGTGTGCAAATAGTCACCTTGAGTCAAAATTTTCCCTCATTTTATGTTTAATTAGCTCCACTGCTTCCTCTGATTGCTTCAATGTACCCAGCATCTTCTCAGATAACTCTTTAAAAGAGCAGCTGAAAAGTTTACCAAGGCAGCCATTGCTGGGACACTGCTGATGCAAGGAAGGAGCTGGAGAGAGTGAACTGCCAAGGGTCAGGTGGAATTCTTCTCTTCTCCTTAGGAAGTATCTCTGTGCCCCTTTTCTATTGCTACCTTAAATCTGTGGCAAACCCAGGTAGGGTACAATATCAAAGTGTTGCTGCAGTTACTGAGTCTTTCTCACTGAAGAAGAGGAAGGAAAAGAAACTGCTTTTAATTTTTGCTTTTTAATTACTTTTCAGGAGATTATTTACTAAACAACAACAAAAAGCTTCTTAGGAAAATAGACAGGAAGCAGAACAGTGTTTGAGTCAATGATGTTTTTTTAACACCATAGTTACAGTTTCCAGAGTAGGAAACCAAAAGTCTCCTGTTTGACTGGAAAGCAAAAAGGGATGGGAGAAGAAAAAGAGGACTTGTTTGAGTGGGTATTTGTCTTCCCGAGTAATGGTTACACATTATGGAGTTCTGCTTTCCTGGAGACAGATGCCCATGAGAAGCAGTGAATGAATTCCTTATTTTGCTTTGCATGCATGTTAAGTTATTGCTTTACTTATTATGCTGTCTTTATTTCCACCCAAGAGTTTACCTATGTTCACCCTTCTGGTTCTCTACTCCACTCCTTTGAGTGGGTAATAAGCTGCTGAGTGGTTGAACTGCCTACCAGGGTTAAATCACAACACTGTTTAACTGGTCTCCTAAAAATAGAAAAGGAAATAGCACCACACTCACATTTCAACTCAGCCAGATCTATTATTTTTAATAAAGCTTAGTACTGAAAGAGTACACAACAACTTGGTTTGGTGGTTTTTTTTACTTACTGTTAGAAGAATGGAAGGAATTCTAAGTATTAAAACATCTAACTTACTGAGCTGGGGAGCGGGGGCGTTGCACTACCATGTGTATGTTAGAGTTACAATGTTTGTAGAAACCTTTTTCTTCAATACAATAGTAGCTAAGAAAAAATCCTAAAACACCCTATTTATTTAGAATTATTTTCATAAAGATCTCTTGTAATAAACTCGCAACTCCACTGTGTTACTCCAAAATATAAAAGATACCATCAAATGTCAGCACTTCGGAATACTGCTATTTCTTACTCAGTCTGCCAGACTAATCTATCTATAAACATTTTAGTTTCCACTACTGTGCCACCTCCAGCATCTATTCCCCTTACACTGACACATAATTTGTCATTTTTCTTAATCCTTCATAGCCTGGATGTGAGTTTCATTTAAGATTAAAAGCTTTGTATATTGGTCTAGTTGATCATTAAAGCACTTGAACAGGCTGTCACTTGCCTGCAACTGTGCATCTGAACTGAAGCCAAAGTGCCTCAGCAAACTCGTGTTGAAAAACACAGAAGTTATCACAACCAAATTCAGAGCAAAACATGAAGAAGGGCCATACACACCAAGTAGGAAATTGTATTCTTATTGAAAGTGGCTCACAGAGACATGTCAGTATGCAGGGGATGAGTGACTCAGCCTACCCTCCTGATGCAGTATTATTGGAACCAGTGCAATCCTCTGCTCTCCCAGGTGTTTCCACACCAGCACAGCAACATCAAACCCGCTTGACACCGCGCGATCGACGCGCACAGGAGCAACGCACGCACTTCACAGACACAGCATGAGATCAAAGTCACTGCAGAAGAAAGCTTGCTTTTTATCCTGAGAGCAAGAAAATAGGGTCTTGCACCACACAGACAGAATGAACAGACAGGATTTCTTAATTAAGAAGACAATTAAGCATAGAATTTTTGCAAGGAGAAAATGCTTGCACTAGAGAGCTCTCTGATCTGGGAGAAAAGCCTAAGAGCCAAAAGTGCAAGCCAGAACTGCTTCCAGACTGCTTACTGTACAAATTAAAATCCCATTAGTAATAAGCCACTAGAAAAAAAACTATCAGTTATATGTCAGAAGCGAGGAAACCAGTCTTCAAATCAAGATGCTCAATTTTCTAGAAAATGCATATAACCAAATAGCAGTTACTGAACTCAGTTAAAGAAAAAAAAGACTTGAGAAAGTGAAAATAACTTTTGACATAAAACCATGACCACATAGCAGAATTGTTCCTCCTGTGAAAAAAACCACAAAAACTGAAGACCCAAAGACACTAGCCTGATGAAGTCTGCTTCCCCTGCATCTTCCGTGGCATCATCCAGGTGCACACTCTCCTCCTCCCTCTCCAAGTCAGCAATATAGTTTTACCATAATGCACTATACAGTACAGTGATTCTCCCAGATATCTCACACAGCATTTGAAGGATAACTGAGAGGATCTGGACACTTCTAAGAATAGGTACTGATGCAAATGTGACAAGCTGTTTTCATGAAGTTATTATTTTCCAAAATCTATGAAAAACCCTGCAATCTTGTATGTATTACAGGGACAGTATACTGTTGATCTTGTGTAATCTGCAGCATAAAGTGACCATATTTTCAAGCTTTTCACTCCTCTAGAAATGCAGCTTCTAAGACTAGAATGCCAGAGTAATTCTCTATTATTTAGAATATAAGAGATACCTTTATTTTAACCTTTCTCTCTATTTTAACACAGGAAAGACCTCTTTCCTTTCCCTTCTCCAAGCACAAGCACCTTGTGTTAAGCACAGAACAAGCTCTGACAGATGCCTCTATCACCATTCAAAATATTCTGTGTATTACATTAGTAAGTAATTCTTCCTCCATCAAATTATGTTTCTCCACTGAGATACAGTAATCTCTGATTTGGCTGCAATTAGCTGCTGCAAGTATCTCAAGCTTCCTCATATGCAAAGTTTTTCTAGAAACACTACAGTAGGAAAAAATAGGGCAAGGGTAACAGGCAGCACAGAAGAGAAGAATTAACAACAGTTCAGCTCAGTGGGACACCCTGATATTGTCTGTTTGATATTGTATATGTGTTTTAAACACATATTCTATGTACACTAAGTAATTTGAGCATTCTGTGCTCAAATTACTGCATTTTTTACTGAGTGAAAACTAACCTATAATCAATACCTTTGGCTCGTTATGACAAGCAAAACTCATGAGGCATTTCAAGAGTTCTGCATTTAGCCTTACATATTAACTGGGTATCAATTTAAAAAATAAACACTGAGTCACAGTGAGGTCTGGAGTCCTCTAGTAATCACACAGTAACAATCCTGGCATTGTCCAGCTGATTACAAGGAAGCCCAAATCAAACACAATATAGTCAACGAACAGCTACATTCACTGTCATACAAAAAATGTCCCATGTAGAATTTTCGAAAGATCTTACTTCATGACAAAATCCTGTAGTGCAATTAAGAAAACTGATATTTAACTGACCTATAAACCAGATGTGTCACCTCAGATGTTACCATAAGTAAAGCATTTACTTTCCAACACAAAAGACCTTTGCATGCTGATGTTGGAAAAAAGGCAGATTTTGCTCTTCTGTTGACCTATGGACTTCGATATGTTTAACTTCCTACATGTGGGACATGCACCAGTCTGTAGACCACAATAAACAGCTTGTGTTTAAGATAACGTGTCCTCAAATATCTAACCTGAAATGAAATATTTGCTGCTTAATGAACTGGTGCACCAGACAAAAACCTATAAATAGAGGGACAAAAATACTCCTGCAGCAAACACAAAGTCAACCTCTTCTCCAGCTGACAATGTATGAATTTGCTTTATCTTTTTTAATCCAAGAAACTACTCTTACTCAAATGCTGAGAAAGAAATATATCCATTCACTCTGGCTGATGTGTAGATCACCTAATTGTATTAGACATCAAAAAAGAAAGCTCTGGTTCCTTCATAAGGTTAGCATACTAAAACAAGTAGCTTGAAAATAAAATAAATTCGCTAAGAGTGCACTTATGCTTACAGAGACTGAAGTAGTCACAGATTTATATCATTGCAGACTGAAAAGAATAAAAATGCTCCGTTTCTGAAAGTGTTAAGACTACTAAATTTTCCAGCAGTGACAGTATCTGAGCATTCACACACATAAATATTCAACAAAAGTGTTCCCTAATGAAAACACAATTACTTTAATTAGTACTTTCATGAAGATTCACAAATACAGTACAGCAGGCAATTACATCAATAAAACTTTCCATGCCCACAGTGCCCGAAAACCCACAAGACATACCTGATTACTGCTTTTGGCAGCAGAGTTAGTCTGAGCTGTGTTTGAAGAAAGGGAATCAAAAAAGGCTTGGTCAGCTAATGAGTTACCGCAGCTAATGCCATCTTTTGCACCTTCAGTTATAATCTGAAATGGAAAAGGTTGAGAGAGATTTTTCATGTTTCAATTAACCAAATTATGCTTTATCATATATAATCACCCTAGTACTCATAACACTAGATTTTAAGTTGTTAATAAATAACCTTTTTAAATTCAAATTCAAGAGAACTTTTTACAAGAAACTGACATGATATTAATTTATGAGGATTTACTTCCACACCAGATGGAACTAGTTTGCCTTACAACTACAACATACAAGACTGTTGTGGCAGTGAACATCTATCTATAAATTCCTTCGGGATTAAAGATTGCTAATATAAATGCCTGGAGACTGGGAACTCAGTGCTCAGAGGATTAATTTGGGATAGTAGGTTTAGAGAGCCAAAAGCTAACCAACTGTAGCAAAAACATAAGGTGATGTGAGCCAGCATGATCATGCTTTCCCTCCCCCTCCTCTTCCTTTTGTGTTTTTTAATAAACACAGCAGTGGTGAAGGAAGAGAAGCACATGCCTTAAGAGGCTGCAGGAATTACAGCCAAGGTCTTCATCCACCTAACCACCAATCTGCACACATGCAGACACTGGGCCACCCAAGAGTGAATGAGATCCCAGTCTTTGCACTGATATTCCGTTCCACTCCCGAAACAATACCACTGGTCTTTAAACAAAAATCAGAACAACTCGCACTGAAGAGACAGCAGAGGGTCTCAGTAAGAAGAAAAACTGAGTAGCTCCTGGATTTGGTAACCCACATCCTGAGCTCCAGAAATGTGGCTCCATTCCAGGGTTTTTGCAAGTCTGCCACAGCAACAGCAATGTAAACTTGCATTACTCATTTCACTTCCATATGTCTATCTCCAGACAGAAAACCTCCCAATTCTTGGATTATGAGACCCCCAAAACCCAAAGCAGATTCAAAACAACTCATATTCTGCAGATCAGCAGTATTTACCATAGACGGCTTCCTGTTGCATTTCTTGGGAAACCACTAAGAAGCTCAGGAGCTTTGGATGGTGTGTTTGCACTGGTTTCCAAAGCCAGCTACAATTGCTACAATGAGATTACATATTCCAAGCTTTCTGTTTGAGCATTTCAGTCTGGTCAGCAAACCAGCCTTTTCAGTAGTTCTGCTTTCTTAGTGCAGAGCAGTGTTGTCACTTACCTCAACATAATCTGTTGGAACAAGTCCTCTTTCGCCTTGGCTGTTTTTACCTTCTAACCAGCCTCCACCAACATCCTAAAAGAAGTAATATAGAAATAATGTTGCTAGATGGATCCCACAACATGCTTGAAACAGCTCAGCAGGAAGCATTATCTTGCTGTCAAATGTCAAATGCTCAGCAGGAAGCACTTGCTGTCAACGTTCAAAACACAGTTATGACTGTGAAACTGAACAAACTCACTCAAAGCTGCTGAAGCAGCAGATACTTGGTTAAACACAATGCAGACCATGCTGGTTTTACACAGCTGTTCTGGACTTTAGATTTCAACAAGCATGAAGGGGAAAAATGGTTGATTTTTCAGCACTTTTGAGCAGTTATGAAAGCACGGTCAATTGTCCAGCCATAGACTGCATAAAAACACAGCTATTAGTAAGCCAATTTCAGCAAATTAATTTTAATCAATAGACTACAAAGAAACAAGACTCAAAGAACTAAGCTGTTGGTGATATCTGTAAAATCTGTCTCATTTATTGAAGGTGCAGAGATGTGTGATGTGTGAGAATTATCACCCACAGAAATGCTAAGGCTATTCTCAAGATTCAAAGAGTCACGTGCCATGTAAGATCTGGACTCATCCTTTCTGCTTCACATTTCTTTTCAGAGGCAGTCTTATGCTATTAGTTTAGAAGGAACTAACAACAGTTCAGCTCTGATCTCAGTGGGACACCCTGATATTGTTTGGGGTCTTTTGAACACATATTCTATGTACACTAAGAAAGCTCTTTAGACTTTGCAGTTAAGCAGACTTAATTCCAGGACAACATTATCTGGAATAAGCCAGCTCTGTTTTAAATCAAGCTGTTGAGGAAACACGTAGCTACATGTCAAAGCAGATAAAAATTTGAGACATATATGCTAGACAGCAATTACTAAATTTTAGATTTTCTAAATTTGCCTTTTAATAGATGTATTTGTTTTTTCACAATTTTGTTCTTTCACTTCAACATTTTATGTAATCCTGCACTTCACAGGCACTCAAATAAGGAGAAGCCTGCTTATGTACTCAAGATTTTATGCAGTAAAGGTCAAGCAATTAGTGAAATAACAACTTGTATTTATTTTTTCTTACATACCTAAAAGCTTAATACTCAAGAACACAAAAATAATTAGACATCTCAGATTATAAATTCAACTAGCTTGGTTAAACTGCAAGAGCAATGATGTCCTGAGACAGAAGTCATATTTGCACTGCTATACCTGAAAGCAATCATCACTGGACTTGCATGACTTAAGCTATTGCCATCTAAACTGATCATGTGAAAAAAGATCAAGAGCCTTTGTGGCAACTTATCATGGACAGCATAAAACAAAGTTTTGCTTGGTTTTGAATGCCTTAAGCAACAGATGTCTTGGTCAGTGAGAACTAGCTTAAAAGTGGTGATCTATTTATTTATATTTAGTCTTACTTTTGTGAAATGGCATTGAGCTCCTGAATTCGTCCAAAATGTTACCTCTGCTATAGCACAGCACACTATCCAAGAGGGTGCTGGCTCTATTAAATATCTGCTTACAGCATTTAAGATCAGTGTTACTAAAAATTATCAGGATTACACATTATTGGGATCTTCAAAGAATTAAGTTAATTCTGAAGAATCCATGTGTTTTATACAAATGGGTAAGACCTGGCTTCAAGATCAGGTGGTTTTTGTTTATATTTGTTTTAAAAGGCAAGTCTATTCACTAAGCCACATTATTACACAAAAATCAAAGCAGAATCAACTAATACCCTGTTACCAAGGGTAAGAATTATACAGGACAATTAAAGTACACTGAAAGTCAAAACATGGACGTAAATGTCAGCGCTGAAAAATCCTATTCATTTAACAACACCCTGATAACATTGTGATAGTATTGTCACCACTTCTTCCCTGTACTTTGTCCACATTTCTTTAATTATGAAAGGACATAAAAATTCATTTAAAAATTTTTGTTGTGAGCTCTTTACCAAACTCAGAATGCTGATGTAATTGATTAAGGAACACAAAACCTAGAAGTGAGTTGGATGTCACATTTAAATGCAAGTGGCAAGCACCTGAAAGGTTACATACACACAAATGTGCAATATTAGGCACACAAAAATAGTCAAGGCATTCAGATGTAAATGCTATCATCACTATTAGTTCCTTCCTTATACTTGTCTCTCAGCTCTGTTTAGAGGAAAACAAAGCTGAGCACATTCTTAAGTGTGTGGGCACAGTTTGAGAATCCCCATCCTCTAAAACACTGCATTTTTTTCCACAAGATTATCAGAAAATCCTTTGTATTCTGTTTTTCTTGCTAATTCTTCAGGGAAGGGTAGCAAGGGGCTTCCAGATGTCACCAGCACCATTTTCCTTCCATCTGCTGGTAGAAGTAGGTCAGCAAAGTGCATTGAAGCCAATTGCATGTCAGTTTTCTTACCGGGTTGGTGATTGTGATGATCTCCCCTTCACTGACCGTCAGCTCATTGTTTCCAGGCTCAGCAGCAAAATCATACATAACACGAGCCTGTATGTGGAAAAGAATGTAACAGTGAGGCTTCCAGCTTATGCAGAAGATTTCATGAAGGAAGTATCAGCACAAATTATCCTTAACTCACAGAAATAGTAAGTAAGTAAGGCTGAGTGTACAAAGAGCAACTCAGCACATAGGAAGCTGACATTTCCTAGATTTGAACTGCAAACTCAACAGTAACGACAACTTTCAAAGATAAAAACCTCATGTGGGGCTTGTTTGAGATAATTTACTACAAGGATTTAACACTGGTTGTTCCCTGTCATGTCCAGAACTATATGTACAGAGTTTTCCAGGGGAAGAAGGAAAGGTTCTAACTTTAGAAAACAATTCAGTTTATTTTTTTTACAAGACATATTCCAACTCCAAAAGGGAAGTAGTTCATACAGCAAATAATTCAGAAAAAGAAAAGCAAGTAACTGCAGAAGTAAGTAACCACTACTGTGCAAAAAAATGTAATATGTAAAATTATATTTTGAGACTCTATATGGGAAGAACTATGCCAATGTAGAAACAAGCAGTGAGAGTAGGCTTGTTATATCTGGCACGAGGAGAGAGGGAAAAACAAAACAAACCTAATTTTTAAGTGTTTATATATACAAAGGCTTTGCAGTTCACTGATTCTGCTATTACACTACATAAAGAAATGTTTAAAACATTTGGGTTTACTAATAATTTCATTGAGGGCACAGCAATTAATTCCTTCTTGTACTTGGAGGGCAAAAGGAAGAAAAAAATTAAACGAAAAGTAATATTATCTGTCAAAGGAGACAATAGCTAGCATAATTTCTGTTGAAAGTAAGCTATGTGATAGAAAAGAGAAGTACCAAAAGACAGACATTCACCATCAATCTTGCCTGTCTCAAAACTGTAGATTGTTATAGTCCTCATCCAGACACAACTTCTTATATAAAACCAGAGGAAAACAGAACTTCCCACCCCCACTTTTAATTTCATGAGTATCATGTGGAAATATTTCTGGCTGGTCAAAAGATATACTTTACTTCAGTGTAAATAAAAACAGAGCTGAGAAAAAACACGTTTCAGCTGTTCAGCTGACAAATCTAATCGCAAACCATGTGCACAACAAATCAAACACTTGGTCTTCTCCACTAGAGCAGCACAACATTTCAGAAAACCATGTGTCCTAAGCACTCTGAATGCTCCCTTGCATGAAAACTTTTCCTTTAGAATGGAGGCTTTCAGCACTTTCAGATTATGCCATGCAAAATAGAGATATAGAGGCAAAACCTGTGCTCGTTAGTAACACTGACTGCTTTCTTTCCAGCAGCACATCTGGCCTCCATGGAAATATAAAAATAAGCTGCCTTACTTTCCTGAAAAATGAACCGAAGAGAAGCAGCACACCTTTTGAAATACAAGGACATTTTAAGCAGGGGTGTAAAAAGCAGAGCTCTTCCCTCAGCAGCAGTAGATGGAGGTGTTGAACATGTCCTTTTTACAGCAGGTTACCAAAATTCACCCACTTTCTGCCAGTCAATTTAACAGCATTCAGATGCTGGACATCTGAATCGTGGAAAAAACAGATTTCTTAACCAGAGAGTCTTCTTAGCCTTTTTCAAGTAATACACCATAGAATTAAATTCTTGCTTCTATTCACAGGAATGATGAGAGTTTACCAGGACAACAGCAACAAACAAATTTTATCAGCCTTCAGAAAAACTGACAAAACATCTCCAGTAATAACCACACTGAAAAGGCAAAATGTATTTCTGTCTAATAAAAGAACAGATGCAAATACTAGATTCTCCAGATACAGGAGTGAAATAAAATGTTACTCAGAAAAAAAGCCAAGGAAGTATATAGCCAGAAAAGAAGGAAAAACCAAGAGATATATAGAATATAATAAAGTCATTATGCCAAAGTCCACCTATTCATCTGCTCTGGATGCCTGTTTCAAAAGTTAGAAAAGGTAGAAAACAGGAAAAATAATTACAAACAAACCTTGATAACTACAGTTTAAGAAAAATAAAATAAAAACCCCCAAAATTTGCAATGCTACAGAAAAGGATTATTATAGAGCATTAAGAATTTGAGGTACCTCTGAAACCTGGTCTCTATATTGGCATTTCAAATACATTCCTTATCTTTTTCTGCCAGTACTGTCCATTTCACCTGCATTTCTAGGCTCACTTGCCTAGGCTGGAAATGAAGACCTTAAGAACTTCTGGCAAGTAAGCTTTATCACTACCCTCCTACTGTTAAGATTTAATGGGGGAAATAGTATAAACTCAACCAATTCCAAAGTAAAACTGAGTAAATGTTTTTGTCCCAATTAATGAGTGTATAGTTAACAATGGAAAAACTCCTAGCCTTTCCTTGGGCAGATACATCAGCCCCAAACCTATTTTAATTTCTGTCAATCAGTTCCAAAATACTACAAAAAGGAAAATGGTTTGACTTTCCAATAAGCTTTTTCCTTCTTACTGGCCATAAATATTGTGTCCAAGCAGTAGATAGAACTTAAAAGACAGACTTTTGCAACTCATGCAAAATTGCAAATGGGTATGGAAAAAAGCATTTAACAAGAAAAGGATTCTAGCTCCTTGGCACTGCCATACATGCACTGAATATTAAAGCTAAGCTTAGGGACACTTTGAATATTCATAAAATGGGAATCTCTGATGAATTCCAGATAACATAATGAACACCATGAAGAGAACTTCTTCAAAACACAGCTTAGAAAAAAAATATTGTTACAGTAACTGTTGTTACTGTTACTTCTGATAATATACAAAAGGATCAAACAGTCCAAGAAGTACAGGAACTTCAGAAATTAAAATACTTCGTTAGTGGAATAAAGGTCACTGCTTCATTTACAGAATACTGCAAACATGCAAAACAAGAAAGAACCATCAACAAATTATTAGCTATAAGAAAATTAATTTCTTTTACTGGTTGCATGTATATCCCGCCTCTCCCATCACCATCTCTGCTCCAGATACAAATGGTGCTGGATTCTGAAGTTGTTTTGTCAGTTCCTTTGAGAAAAAAACACTGCTAACCCCAAAAGCTTCAACTGATTTCATTGACCTGAGAGCAGGCCTAGTTGTTGTACTGTAAGCCTCCCTTTGCTCAGGTGGTAACAGAGCATCTCCACTGGGAGTTTGGAACACGTCCTGACGTTCATCTCATGCTCCCTTCGTGTGAGGAAGGGCTGGTGTGGATTAAGCAGAACCCTCCCACAGCACACGCCAAGAGGGAAAGGGCTCTCTGATCCCCAGCATCTCTGCACCTCTGGCAAGTATTGCAGCTCCTCCAAAATGAGAGGAGCCAGCAGTTTTGTCTACAAGTCCAAGATGGGGGAAACCAGTAAGTGCTAAAGGAAAATTAGCTTTTCAACAGTACAGATATAGAAATTTGGATTGTAATTAAGGGAAGAAAATAAAAAGGAAACTGGCAATTCTCAGTGTTATATCAACAGTTTTTGGAGCTACTTGCTGTAGTTACACAACTGGACTGTAGTTTCCCAATTTACAGATTTACTGATTTACTACAGTGCGAAGCTTCCCAACATCAAGAAGTTCTAAGAATTGCAATCAGTAATTATCAGTCCTTTTTAGAATTATGATAGAATCATGCCTAGGAATATTAAAACATCAAAGATTCCCCACATTGAAAAGCAGTATCTAGATTAGTGAAAGTATTATTCCTCTGCAGGCCTGGAGCAGACTTAGTTTTTCTCCATTTCTTCTGTCTGAGTTAAGTACTTCCCTCTTCTTTCCATAGTATTAAAAACCAAAAGGAAAAAAAAAAAAAAAACAAAAAATTGAGAGCATTCGCCAACTTATTTCTGAAAGCAAACATAAGACTATGCAACTCTACCTGTCAATGTTAAGGCTCTTCAGCATAAATGAAGTGGGAAGGAAGTTGTCTAGCAAAAGCCATTAAAATAATTTTCCAATGAAAGGTTACACTGTTGCTTCACTAAGTTACTACGTGAATAGCCAAGATCTCTGCAGGCATCCTGATCCACAGGCTCCTGCTGCATGCCCACCAGAGTTTTGAAAGAGGTGATAAAGCAACAGAAACACCTATTTCTCATCAGAAGAATCTTTCTACCTTTTCCAAGATGTTTCACTCAAGGCTAGGCTCAGAAGGAAAAGCACCGTGCCCCAAAACAGAACAATCCTGATGTGCACAGGGCCACACTTGGCAGCTCAGCTGCAGCAGGGTAGCTCTGTCATGGAGAAGGACAGCGAAAGCCCCTGTGTATTCCTCACTAGCCATAAGCAGACAGGCTAACAGCTAATGCACATCAGTTGTGCTCAGAACAGCTTTTACAACAGCTTCCCTGCCTAAGCCTTCCTTGACATGAATGATCAATGACCCACATACAGTGGCTACTGGTTTTTCTTTTAAGTTCACACTTCTGAAGTAAAATGTTTTTGCAATGCTGGGCTTCCTGACTGCAATGCAACAGCTCTGCATCAAAGTATGCTTTATAGCACAAAAATTGGAGAAGCCACTAAAATATTGAACACACCTTTGAAAAGCACACCTGTGCTTTCCCTGTGCATAGGACTTCATTTGTATTAGAAAGAGATCTAATGCTACACCAGAGAGTCGTCTGTTTCAACCATGTTTAACAATTTAGGAAATGTGTACCACAACTGCTTTTCTTGGTCAGCTGGCAGTGGCAGATAGTACAAAGGAAATACCCATAAAAGTTTCACAGCATGAAATTCCCATTACTGCACACATTTTTCTTCACAGTCAGCACTCAGCAGTTCAGTGCTTCAGCCACCCTGCACTGCTCTTGTCAAGAGGCAGGGATTCACAGGTTTAAATTGCTTGGTGCCTCTGTCAGAAATGCAACTGCTGTATCACAGCAGCAAGATGGCAACACCTCATGCTGGTGACAGCAGTTCCCATACTCAGAGAAAGAGGATCAAATTCTGGATTTCTTTTTCAGAATTACGCGAGGCAGATAAGTACAGGTTTCTCTGAAACCTGAATCTATTGGAGGCCTAGAAACTACAATTTGGGACGCCTGGCAGAATACCAAAAATAAAATGAAAAAAAAATTAAATAAAGAAAGGTTAATCATTAGCATCAGCTCTAAACAAGTCAAGTCCTCACATTTTAAATGGCCATGTCAGTAAGAAAATGAACTTTTCTTCTAGGACATCAGCCTAAGCTTTTAGCTGGGACAAATAACAAAAGGCTTTTGGTCACCTCAAGTAACTCCAGTAACACATCTGGTATGAATAAACTTCAGAACAGTTTGCTACAAAAACTGCTTCAGTTAGTACAAATATTCTTCAGTAGGTCTAGTAAGCATAAGCCTTTGAAATCCGCTGCTTGTGAAATAGTGATAAGCAGTATGTTGATCACACCTGGAAGCACAGAAGAGGAAAATGCATTTATTTCTTCCAAGACTTCATTTTATTAGTTATCTCCTAAAAGTTTTTTGGAAGTGGGTTTGGGTTTTGTTTTTTAATACATTTTTTGTGAGGTTTCTTTCATTAAGTTTTTTTCAGAATTACTTTTCCCCACATATACTGCTTTTAGAAATATTCATTCTAAAGGGCAGTTCTAAGAGAATAAAACAGAAATAGCATAGCTGGGATATAGGTTGGGATCGCAGGATTAGAGAAATTAAGAAAGCAGAAAGAAAATAATAAAGACAAAAACCTAGCTGCAAATAAGCCAGTTCAGAAATTGTCAGTATCTTTTGATTACATTCAAAAGAATGGTTGAAAAAGAAGCATTTAATCTAAAAAGTGACTATACTCTTCCACACAAAAGGCAATTATAATTATTTTTGCATTTTCTTTTCTGTACTTATCTTTCACAGCAATTTGCCCTGTGATTACTGTCTGTAAAAAAGTGCTGGGGTTTAGGTATTTTACTGCTTAGAACAAGTGCAGGACATCTGAATTGCTATCAGCTGAAGCAGAAGCCTTAAACCCCTCGCTGTCTTCACTGCACCAGTGACGCTCCAGGGAAGGCACAGGGTCGGAATGGATCTAAATGACAGCTTAGCCTTTATTTTGTCTCACCATTCACAAAGAGACTATTTAAGTTGCCGCGTTTTAATCAATGCATTTTTGAAGAAACTTGCCACAGAACAAAACATATGCTAAATCCCATTGTGGATATTACAGGGAATAATGCAAGAAGTTCAAAAGAGTTCTAAATGCTGAGAAAAACAGTAAGGATACAGGAATACAGACAGGAGCCCCTCACGTCTTTCCCATCTCAGAGGACTGAGGACACCAGCTTTCTTCCAGCAGTGGCTAACATTTAGGTAGTTTTAATAATTTCCCTACCCTTTATCCTGAAATTTAAGCTCATTCAAAAGCTAATTGTGCCAAGTCTGAAGAGATTTTCACCACATCATCTGCAACATTGAATCACAGAATCATAAAATGGTTTGGGTGAGACAGATCTTAAAGATCATCTTGTTTCAACAATCAACAATCCTACCATGGGCAGGGACATCTTCCACTAGACCACGCTGCTCAAAGCCCCATCCAGCCTGACCTTGAAACACTTATACTGCTAATAAAAGAAACATCAAGGGCTACGATTTGATGAAAAGTCCATCAGACTGCAAGGCAAAGAGTGCATTAGGATTGCCTATGCAGAAATATCAAGTGGTTCTTCAAGTGCTATGACTCTCAGCCTGGAGGAGCAGCCATTCTCGGTCCTGCTTATGGAAAAGAAATGTCTACATGTTCCTCTCACAGGCTTTCCTATGAGACAAGAAACAAACAAAAAAATCGACAATAGAAGCATAAGAGGACACAAGGGACACTGTCTTCTAAGACTCCTACAGAAACAGTACCTTAGGAATTTAACAGATTATACATTATACTAGCAACAGCCAGTAAAGTGATAAAGATTTATTGTGAAGAAGAGGAGACACCAATGTTTATCTTTAATACAGAGAAACTAGAGAAAATGTATATTGCTTGTATTGTGCTAGGCATCCTTTCTTGTGCATATGCTCAACAACACCTGCCTAGAAAACTAGCTTGAAGAAACCAAAACATTTTATCAAACAATAGGCAAAAAAATAAAATTAACATGTTTAATTAAAACCTCCCTTTAGTATTACATTTTTTTTCAATACAATTTTGTTTTGCATTCAGCAACATCAGAATGAAAGCAAACTCACCCAAAAAGTGAAACTAAGGTCAGTAAAGAACTCCATTTCTGGATGAAGAGAGGTCACAATATTCAGTTATCATTACTTCAAGTTCCCTACCAGCTGTACTTGCTGGGTCCCCACATTACTCTACAAATTCACATTAGAAATGCCTCTTGACCTACCCACTCACTTTCCTCTGAGCAAATTTTCAACTCTAAAATAAGTTCACTAGCCTGCAGCTAATCATTTGAAGTTAACAATACTGAATATAAGCATATAAAAAGCAAATTAAACACAGACAAAATCTAAGAAACAAGGACTTGCATAATTTCTTCCTTCTAGTAAAACATGCTTGCAGACAGATGCAGAACTCAGAAGCTGCACATGCCTACAGTCTTTCAGGCAGGTATTTAAGTATTTACACTGTATTAAAAGGTCTTTCTCATATTGGAATTGATAACAAAACGTGAAGAGTTTCCAAAAAGTACAAAATACAAAGTCTGAAGCCTTTATAGGGCAAGGGATAGGAAGGCAATACTCAATTGCCACCAACATACAAGTGGTTTAAGCCACTAGCACTTGTAGAATTAGAATGAAAGTGTAATAAGCTTACCTTGATACCATTTCTGTATGATTTTGTGAAAGAAAGAAATATCTAGGCAAGTTTTCAAATGTTAAAGAGACTTGGAAATATTTCCTGTAGTAATAAAGACAACAGCTTACAAGCCTCTTCAGCAACTTGGGCTTTCCCCAATGAGGACAGATTAGCTCTTCAGATCTACCACACAGGACTTCACTGTCCTGCTGAAAATTATTTTTTGGTCATGAAAGACCACCTGAACCCAGTTCAGACTAGTCCCACTAATTTTCTGTTACATATTTTATTTTTGATTCACAGAACATGAGCTTCTTTACAGCTGTCTACCTGTAAGCAAACATCATCACACCTCAAAGCCCACTGAAATATGCTCCTGGCCAGCACTACAGGCAAGAACTTGCATTCAAGTGAATTCCTCCATAGGAAGCCTTTTGTTTAACTCAAGCATCTGGGACTAAAAGTCATTGATGTAGAATGAGGTCTAAAATGGTTATATGACTAATACCTCTTAAAAGCATTAGAGTATAACAGATCTTAAATTCTTAAGGTGTTAAAACAAATTATACCTTCTTTCTATGCAGTTTTAAGCCAGGTGGGTAGATAACCATGCAACAGAGCATGAAAACAGCAAAGAGAAACTGCAATATTTTCCAGATTTACAGCAGTGCTTAAAAATAAAGTCTGAGAATTATCTATAAGCAGTTCATTGGTTTAAAAAAGCAGCATATTTTCAGAATAACTGTCATGCGTATTAAGAGGTGTTTGGTTACATTTTTGTGTGTTCATACTGACTTATTTATGGGGTATTGTCAGACCCAAGAACAGAATCTCCATGCACCCAAGCAATACTGAAGCAAGGGAAATTCAATTGCAGAAATATATTGAAGACACCCATGTGATTTAGAGAGATTTCCAAATACTGACTCAGATACTCCCCTGAATCACATCTGAGCTTTCAGTTGGGTTAAGCAACTGAAAATTTTTTTTCTTGTTTAAAACATTAATTATTAACTAGTTATCAGTTAAAAATGTACTGGAAAACTTCTACCATGATGAGGAACTCCAGTGATATCAGATCTTTTTCAGAATCAATTTACTGCAGCACTCCAAGTGCTCAGCCTTCCCCATGTTTTCCTTTCTGACTATCAACCTTTTCCAGATCCTCAGAGAAACTGGAGACTCAACAACTTCAAATTTGAGAACATTAATTCCAGCTTCACCACGACTACAGCAAGTAATAAATGCAGCAAGTACAGCATGAGTTTGTATTTCTGGATGTCAGGCAGGATGCATTTACCTCAAGTGTGATTAAAATCTCTGCCAAGATTAATCATTGCTGGGTCTCTGAAATCAAACTGCAACATTTGCAACTGTTTGCTGGACCAATATTTAATGGTGTGTTTCAGAAGCCTGCTGTGTCAAGCCTCCTGATATTTGCCTGAAACTTTAGGACCATCACTTGCATCCCTCACAGCTCTGTCCCCCAAGAACAAAGCCAGTAAGATGTGAAGATTTCAGAAAAAGCCAGCAGCACCAGAAAAATTGCCACATTGTGACCCACTCATTAAGACAGCTTGTAGTCACACAATAGAGCTGCCTCTATGAGAGCAGAGATTAGAAAAAAATAGTAATTATCCTAATAATTGGAGAGGCACAAAGTTTCACTAGTGAGCTTCAAGCCCTTTCAGACTCAGCACACCATTATACACTGCAGATCTCAATGTACCAACAGGCACAGGGCACTCTAGAAGCAAATGAACTCCTGGCAAAGGAAACCAAGTGCATGTTAAAATGATGCTACTTCAAATAAAACTTCATTTGTAAAATAGAGAATGGAATAGCTGTACTACTCTGAAGTCCCAAACACTGGTAAATATTAATAGGAAAACGTGCTCAATAGCATGCTCACTGAATGCAGCTGGGAAGGAATCCCAAATGCAGCAGGATGAGCTCTCCACATGGAATTCTGCTAAATTCTCTATTACTTGAGTAACCAGCATTAATCAATATACTGATGTTTTGTTATCTCTTAGTTCTTATTAGAAACACTACTTTGTGAAAGCCTGTATTTTCTTTTATTTTATGAACACAAGTGAGGAAACTGTCACACCAGCATAAATGCATTGCCATTTTATCAGATGAAGCTTCTTTACTCTAGAAACGGGCAAGGTTCACATTTTTTTGGGTTCTAAACTATCCAAGGCTACAGTTAAGCTTTTCTATTGACAGTGTAAAAAAGTAAAAGACCCTGTAAGGTTGCAAACTTTATTTCATGACAAATGGCAGCTCAAGTAAGCAAAGCTCAGTTATTAGACCTGGCCAGAGAACACTCAGCAACTGAGCCGGACATTAATTACCTGCAATTTAATACAATGTGCACACTAGGAGTGTAGGTATATCCCACTTCAAGACAAAGAGTTAAAAAAAGAAGAAAAAGTTGCCTGGACAGATGCATTTAATTTAAAAAAAAACAAACTAAGAGATATAATGAGTGACAGAACTGGATTAAATCATGCAACATTTAAGGTTTGACAGAACACTTCACAAACTTTTCTTCTACCAGCAACCTTGACAGTGATAGAAAGCGTCAAAGAAGTCTGAAAAGTAAGTTAGAACTTCTGCTTCCTTATGAATTACTAGAAAATTTGGCAGCTTGACAGAATGTGACAGAGCTGTTGATAAAAAAATTATAATTCAACAACCTTCATACAAATTTCCAAGACTGTGGTCTAGTTATTTGCAGCAAGGAAGATGCTTAATTTTGTATTCCACAAGCAACCATTTTCAGGAGAAAAAGATAGGGCTGTTAAGGAAGGAAATTACAGTACTGCTGAAAGAAGTGTGCTGTAACTAGGTAAGCACTAATTACATTATATTATCATATGTAATTGCAATATTCAGTTACTAAATTAAACCTTGACCCCCCAAAAGAAGAACCAATGCAGTGGAGGAAAATTTAAGCTTCAGTCTCAAATCTGATGAAGCTTTAAGGTGAAGTACTTCATCAGTCATAACCTTACTGCTACAGAAAGATGAATTGTATAGGCTCTTCAGGCAATACTAGAGTTTAAATAAGAACTAGGAAAAACAATAAATGTAACAGCCTTATATCAACTGTCTTTCTTCTGGAAACCACTTGCATAACCATTGTAGAGAAAAAAAAACCCAAACCTGTCATATAGAAGAGAGGTACAGTTTAAAGCTATTCTAAGTGAATTTTTATAGGTGTCCTTGCAAGTTAGCCATTTTGTTCTATCAACCAGAAAAGCAAACACTTTGCTTGAATTGAGATGACAACTTTGTTTTGCTCTGAACATGGAGAACTGCAGTCTCAGAAGGCTGGGAAAAGCAAAGCAAGTCCAAAACCTACTGTGTTTAAACAGTGATACCACACGAATACACAAAATAAAAGCACAACAGTTCCCTTGCCAAGGAGGAGCAGATGGCAACTCAGAGCAGAAGTCAGTAACTCAATGACAAGTCATAAGAAATAAGACCCATCAACCAGTTCTTCACCAGTCCCCACTTTTTACAAGGGTAGGACTGAACAATTTCATCTGGGTAAGTCCCACTTGCAGAAACCCCATGCCAGACATGGCTGCCCCCTCCCAGAAGCAGCTGCTCTGCTTGGACTTCCCAGAGACATCCCACAAGCTGCGCTGTCCACCTCCTCCTCCTTCCAGCCACCTATTTTGCACATTGGAAACCCCTCCTGTACAGTGGCTTCCTTTAAAGGGGCAGGGCCTGGGGGAAGAGCTGCTTCAAAACACAGGAGGAAATAGAGCTTCTACCCACAATAAACATGTTCACACACAGCACAGAGTCGCTGGTTTGACTTGATCCAGCACACTTCGATGAGCACGCACCCTGTTAGCAGCAGTGCCCAGGATGGCTCGTGCCCTTCATACCATGCCATGTCCCAAATGTCTCCTCACAACTACACAACAGCTGGACCAGGCTGCATAACAGTAGCTCCCTACAGGAAGAGCTGTTCCTTGTGCCCTTCTCCCCTTACTGTGGAGGACTATCTGCCAAAGTTAAATGATTCGGGTCTTAAATGTCTTTTTTTTTTTTTTTTTAATTTTCTTTTAATTTTTATTGTTGACAAAGGTTTCTTATTCATATGAAGCTCAAAGATAAAGACTATTTTGGAAAAATGTGATAAGGCTCAGAGTTTAAATTAAATTTTCCAGTAAGCAATATGTTGGGGTTTTTTTCTCTCTTCAGTAGTATTTGAATTTTGCTTATTGGACTACTACAAGATTGCTCCATTGTTTGAACTTTCTGTTACTTGGGAAGCTCCTTTCCAGTCATAAACTGCTGAGAAAGCAGGAATACAACTAAAGAAAATAAAATCACAAGCTCTGATTTTCAGCCCTCAGAGAAGTGGAAAGTGAATTTGGATGAAATTGTAATTGTGAAACATGCTTTGACATAGAAGAGGTTTAGCTTTAAATGCTCAACACTTTAAGTAAACAGCTGTTTACTTAAAATAATTCCAGATAACTAAATGCTCATCTGTCATACTGCAGGGCTGGTTGAAACAAATCATGCCACTATTTTACATTCTCTTCCATATTACCTACTTTTAAAATGTTTTGCAAGACTACTTCCAACACCATCAATGTTAAAATAAATTGCTTGCAAATTTAATACAGGAGGCAATCCACATATTTGAAATGGCAAAATTCTCAAACTATTTTTACCTCAGTGATCTCTGTAAACTCAGAATTTGCCAGATGCCCTAATTAAATAAGGAGGGATTTACTGAATAACCACACAGTATTCTCAGAGTTTTTTCAAGACCCAAAAATCTGAGGAGGAAGATAATTCAGCAGAAAACCTTGAAAGAATGCAGTAAAATAAACCTTTTTACAAAGCTACAGTTAACTGTGAAGCCTTATTGCTGAAATAATCCCAATATACAAAGAAATTCTATCAGAGTGAAAACCTGAAACTCTGAATCTATCTACCAGATGTATCTTATGACATCTGATATCAGACTTCCTTCTCTTTGGCTGCCGTAACCATGTTTTTAAATGATGACCTCTGGTAATGAGTCTCTGATGACTCAATGCCTAGGTGCTCAAAATAACTTTGAAAAACTGAGTCAGAGGAATCATTACTCAAGCACAGCATCACACAGAACCTTACCAGCTCTCCAGCACAGAAAGGAGAAGCCTTGAACAGGTAATTGCTGCAATGTAACATAAACCACGTATCACTGAACCTTTTAAAGACCATAAGGCCAGACAGGAAGACAGAACAGAAAGCCTGTGCCTTCATAAAATAACGCATCAGTTCTCATGCTCATTCTAACATCTCACTCCACCAAAAGGTCAGGAACATCTGGTTAATCTGCATTACCAAACATTTTCACCTTCTCTAGTCATCTTGTTGTCCTTTAAAAAACAAACCACCAAATCAAAATAATCTAAAGAGCCCCAGGAAGTATCCTCACATCTACTTAATACTAGCCTAAAGAACCAAAACAATATTTCACACCATTAGGCTGCAAAATCAAAATCATCACTTAATAATTTTTTTCCATCACATCCTACATATATAGATCAACTGTGATCTCATGTTTTGTATTATGTCTTGTTTTGCTGAAATTAAATAATGGAACATGTTGAATGGATTATGATGTGGTCTGCATAGAAGAGGATCATCCCAACTCACAGATGCATTAAGATTTATTAACTGAATCTTCCCTTAAGATGAGATTTAGGAGTCTACTTCCAAAGTTAGGACAATGCAGAATGTAGATTAACAAAACACAAAGTCGGGGTATTTTGCACAGAGGGGTGCTTCACTACCCAGCTGCAAATGAGAACAAAGAATTATTTCTGACCAACTCATAATGGAAACATACAGAGTAGTGATGGTATAAAGGAAAATGTAGGACTTCTTTGGAAAGCCTTACACTGCTGAGAGTAATAGAGAATGAAAAAGAAAGACGAAAGGAAGGATACACACTTAAGGATAATAATCTTTAATGTGTTGTTACCTTTCCCTACCTGAAATTTTCATGTGCAAATCATGATCTTCCCTCATCACAACTACAAGAACCATGCTGAATTCAAGTATATCCAGCCAGTGACATTCGCAAGAGAAAATCCAACATGATTTGATGGCTAAGAAAGCCTTGAACAGCATTTCCTTGTTTTAGAAGTACTGTTAAGTTGTATCTTCTTTAAAGAACAGAATATTTCGTTTAAGCTTTCATCTCAAGAGAGATGAAAGCTCCCACAAAAAAGAGCCTAGTCCAAAAAACAGAACCAGATAAATGAGTCCTCTAAGTAGACAAACCATTAAACAACCAAGAACATAATGGTGGGATACAAGTGATCCTAAAGTTACAAAGAAAAAAAAACTGTTGGTATTCACAACAAGAGGGGCCTAACTTCATGAAACTTATCAAAGCTGCCTTATGAAATACCTTTCTTGGGAAAGCAATACCACCAACATCAATGATCTTACACCGATAAATCAGCTGCTAGTTTCAACTTCTAAATTAAAACTCTCACCACATGTTAGCAGCACAGGTTCCAGAAGAACTGTCTTGCCTATATCTATCCAGTTCTCTCAGTAACATCACTTCCTTCCAAAATCAGGGCTTAACAAATGGCAAAACATCAACCTTTACAAGGAAAGGACTTGCCTACATTTTAAAATAATAAATAAGTTTAAAAATAGGCTAAGGTAGGGAGAATGTTGTTTAAAAGCCAGCATATTGCTTCCTGACATTTCTAGCTCTCCCTATTCAATGAAGCTCAAAAACAAAAGAAAGGACATGAATAAAGCTGGGACTTGGCAAACTCTAGTGGGGAAAGAATAGGAAAGGCCAAAGAAATCACGAAGGAACAAACAGAAGGATGACAATCTCATCTGTAGTTTTTGTACACATTTACCAAACTGCATCTTCCTTGTGACCAAGATTTGAAAATTTTTTTAGGCTCAGGCACTTTCTGACATCATTTGTGACGCAGTTAAAAATAAGGAATTAGTAAGGTTAACTCTGTTTCTAAAGGAAGCACCCAAAATAAAAGTATCTAGCTTAAATCATCGGTTCTTACATGTGGACATGAGATTGCTTTACCTCTGAAGTTGGATTCAGTTAAATGACTGTGAAACTCTAAAAGTCTCCTAAACAATCTGTTTTTTCTTATTTTGATAGGATTTAACATTTGTTTCAGTTTTTAGAGCACATAACCTTGAGCACAACACAAAATCCACTGCCAAGCTACAATGAGGATCTAGCCAACAAAAGAACTGCCTCCAGAAGTCTCAGATCCTCCATTTCCCATTCATATATCCACCTTTTTCTGTGAAAGTCTCCCTCTCTCAACTATACCACCTCTGAGCAAACTTTCAACTACTGTAACTTCCTAGAACTGGTGAAATGGCCCCACTGTTTCCATTCAGTGAATTATTTTTGTTATTTCAGCTACTTACTGTAGCTTAAAAAGAGGCCTGACAAGGGTTGGAGTAGACTCCTGGGATGTACATAGGGCATGGGACGAGGAGCAAGAAAGGAGAAGGAGCAATGGCCATTGCTAGTTTAGCTCACAACATCGGACACTGCCTCCACAGCCTTCAGAGTGCTTAAGGCCTACAGCCACTCTGACTTGTTCTGGTAAAAGACTCCTTACCAAATTACCAGCTAACAAATATGCTAGGAAAGCATCAGTAAAGGCTTCTTGGCATGAAAATAGTAGTCCTTTCTCCTAAAAGCTTTAATTGTTTCAGTAAGAAATGCATTGATTTTGAATGGTACACAGAAGAGCCAGCGTATTACACAGCTGTATACGATGTCTTCATACAGGAAAACTCTAGGAATTTAATTACCGTGGTTTATCAAAGTGGGAGCAAGAAAACTGGCCAAGGATTACAAACTAGCTAGGGAAGAAATCCCTGCTTGCATCCTCCATCCTCATGAAATCTAACACCTTGATTCAAGCATTTGTAAATCTTGTAGAGAAAATTATGAAGCTGAAAACAGAAGCTGGGCAAGTTCAGATTCAAAAGAAAGAAGCATCAACAGCGAGAGAGTTGATAGTTTAAAACAAACAAACAAACAAAAAGACAGACCAGATTTTCTGTCATTGAAAGCATTCAAATCAAGACTGGATTCGCCGCCAGCCTTCCTTGGAAAGTATAT
The DNA here is from genome assembly GCA_013397245.1 of Thryothorus ludovicianus. NCBI lineage: Eukaryota > Metazoa > Chordata > Aves > Passeriformes > Certhiidae > Thryothorus > Thryothorus ludovicianus. Next base: position 828,951 of record VZTB01017334.1, read on the forward strand.
TCTAGTTTAAACAAGAATCCATTCAGGAAGTGCTAACAGCCTGTGCAGCACAAGCCAGGGCAGACTCAGTCACCCTGATCACCTATATAGGATTTGACACCATTAAAGTGCAAAAATTTCATACTTCAGACAACTACGTACAGTTTAGTTTTGTTAACTTTAATGTAAAATACAAATACATTTTGCATATTTCTTTCAAAAATAGGCAAGCAGAAGGTGGGAAATTTGTTTACAATCTAAAAAACAAAAATTTACTTTCCAAAAGAAAAGGTGACTGGTTAGTTGGCCGAGTTCCTAGAAACTGTTTTTTTCAGCCAGTTACTCCCTTACACTGCTCAAAAAAACAATGTATCCTTTACTATAGCTGACATTCGCACAATGTGAACAAAATAAAATCCAGCACAGGGCAGTTTGCAGAGGGGGACCCATCTCCTGGGTAGAGCTCACAGAAAATAAAGTAAGCTTCTCTTCAGCACTGCTCACAGTAACCAGCATGACAAAATAATAGTAAAAAAATACCAACTCCTTCTTGACTACCACTTTCCAATTTTAGCCTTCAAGTTAAAGTACATTACCGTATCTTGCAATGTGTAGAATGAAAAAAACTGCATCACCTGATTTCAAGCCAATCTGGATTAGGAAGCGAGAAATTATACGCCCTTCCGTCTGGGGCCATAATGTCTCCAAAAATATTTAAAGAAAAGCAAAGCGAAAATTTCCAAATGTATGAATATATTGGATTGTGTGTTCGGCACAGAACACAGGACCCCATGAGGATACTGCACCTCAAAGTGAGCAGAGAAAGAGTAAATTGGTTTGGTACAGTATCTGCCTAACACACTCTGTATTATGTAATATATACACACCAGAAGCAATTTTCTTGCTACCTACAATAGTTAGATTTATTAAAAAATATTCACACACACATCCCATGGGTTACAGGAACCCACAATGTTAAAACTAAATCTATTAATATTCTAAAAGCTCAACAGAAACATAAATTTCACTATATTCACAGTGTTTTTAAATGGCCTAAGTGATTTTGAAACCTAAAATCAAGTTCCCGGTGCTTCGGAAAAAGTTTATTCAAATATGAGTCACCATCAGCTTACATAGGGACAGCTACTTATACATTAAATCTGACACATTCAAGATGTGGAATTTCTTCAGCACTGAGAAGAGCAACATAAATAGTGCACTGTATGAGAACCGCCTCAGTTAAAGGAAGTTTTTTAAACTGCTGGCCAAGCTAATGGAATCAGGTGACTCAAAGTAATACTTCAAATACCAAAAAAGTCTTCCTGAGATACTTAGGCAAGTCACAGATGAGTTGCTGGTGCATGTTAATTCACACCTACGCAAGCAGAGATGCTTTCATCAACCAATACAGTAAACAAATATCGTTTATTCAGAAAGAGGCCACTTTCAGATAGATCGGCTAATTTTGACAGTTGCATTAGCAGCAGATACTGCTGAAGAACTGAACTGAACAAAACAATTTAACTTCCTGTCTTTTTTTTTTTTTCCTCGTGTAAAATCAGAGCTCCCCATTAAGAGGTGGCACAGTGCGGACTCTGGGCTCCCACCAGGGACACGGCACAGCCACCCCCGGATCCAGCGGCGGGGTCAGCATCAGCTGCCCGGACGAGGCCGAGCGGGCCGGGCGCCCTGGGCCAGCCGGGCCGGGTGCCGGGGTCCGCCGCTGGCCGAGGCCTCTCCCACCGCGCCCCCGCACCCGGGCTCGCTGCAAGCGGGGCAAGGGGCGCCCGGGCTGCAGGACCAGCACCCTCGGCCTTCGGCGGCTCTTCGGCCCTCGGGTCGTTCCGCCGAGGAGCGGGGGCGCAGGGGCACAAGCACAGCAGAAAAACAACTTTCC
>VZTB01017334.1:831142-906264 GCA_013397245.1 Thryothorus ludovicianus
CCGTCGGGGCCGGGGGCAGGGAGGCACCCGCTGCGCTGCGGAGATCCCCGGGGCAGCTGCCCCGGCCGGTCCCGGGGGCGATGGGGGCGGATGGACGGACCTCGCCCACCCCCCGTGCCCTCATGGCTTTGCTTTGTAGTCGGAGTTTGGCCTCAAATTCTCCCTCGCGTGGGGGAGAGAGCCCGCAGGAAGGGGTTTTGTGCCTCCCGGGTGCCTTTGAACGGAAATTTCAAAGCAATCATGCAGCGAGGAAAGCAATTTTTGCCTCGGCCAGGCTCCATGCACGGCTGTCAGGGCGGAGTATGTCATCCCTGACCTGTTTCGGCCGGGCCTTGGTGTACAGGAGTTATCAGCAGCAGTAAAAAGCACCACGGAGGTGCTCAAGTTCGATGGCATTCCTGTTGGGCACCCTGTGACCATCTCATGAAACTTACCTGCGACCCCACTTCCAGCCTTGCAGGAGAGATGAGATGGGAGGCTAAAACAAAAGGAATTCGAAAATATAGAGGCAGCGATCACGCAAGCTACTGCGCCATCCAAAAAGCGCAGCTTCTCGTTGATGTATATACAGTGGATGACCAGGAATCAGGAGACCTTTCCTTTTTGTGAAGGAAATACACAGTGTAATTGTCAGGGATGCCAGGGAGAGCCCTAGGAAGCAGGTGGGCTGTAGGAAAACTGCGTGGAACTCTACAGCTATATTTCCTTGCCCATAAAATTACAAGGGTTTTTTTGACTATTGGTATAGTTTCTCAGTGAGGGTTTTATCAAAAGAGAAAAATAGGTTCACAGGTTTGATTGAGTTTTTAACATTGGAAAAAATTTTCCTAGTTGGACCTGTGAAATAGTTTCCATGGAAAGCGAGGATGAGGAAATAAAAGGAAGCTGACTGTTCATTTGCCACCACTTTTTGAGTGGTTGAACTGATTAATTTCAGAAGTTTTCAAACTCACTTGCTTCTGTTTTTATCTTTTTCAGAATTCAATTAAATACAACATTTCCAGCTTCCTACTCTCTGTAACAGCAGTATCTAAAGTGAAACTTCTGTGTGTGGCTCACAAATGACGTTGTAGGACACCACCTTTAAGCTGAAGTATTGTATTTGGCATCAGTTTTTCCATCTGGTCCATCAACAGACTCTCATCTCATCTACCTTACAAGAAAACTCCCTGAAGCTGGCTTCATTTCCGTACAAAGACACCCTGTTCTTCCACCTTCTCAGCAACAATCTTTCCAACATGGAATGTTTTGATCCAGCCCTCTAGTGAATATCTTATAAAAAGGGGAGAGATATGAAACCCAGAGACCCAGAACTGTCTCCTTTAGGGATCCCCAGCTGATAGTGAAGCACACTCAGTCCTTTCTCCAGATGCTGCTTTGCTATGTGAAATATAATAAACTTGTGGCTTTAGCATAAGCTTGAGTCTGTGTCATTCTTTACCTGTGGTCAGCACAACTGCCAGAAAAATTTAATGTGCAGCTGCTACCCAGTGTGCTTTAGCAGAGCTCTGCTTGCCATCTGGGGAATGAAGAACACAGTCATGATTTGTTCAGCCTTTCTGTGTGCTTAAAGCCTCCACTTCACAGTTTTTCACTGTGAGGTACTCCTGAAAATAAGTCTTACTTGACAAATTTGAGGGCTCAAGGAAGTATTACCATTTCTTTGAGTGTGAGAGAATATTCTGAGAAAAAAAAAGATCTTTCAAATACTATTTGCTATAAATTGCTGTTAATTGTTGTCTCAATGAAGATATTCTTAGGAATCACTTTGGATTGCAAGTCAACATATATCTTCTTAGCAGTAAGCTTTATTATTTCTTAATACAGAGGGCCAAATATCCACAAATTGCTAATGAAACCACCTAAAATTTCACAAACTTCTGAAATTAGTTACTTTTCTTCTACCAAGCTGTGTCCTAGTTAATTAAGACTTGGATGTTTGCTTAGCATTAGACATAAAAGAAATCTCAGTGGTTTCACTGGGGTTGTTTACATATCTAAGCATTTGGTAGTTTTGGAGTGTAGTGCTGTATGTGGAGCTTATCAGCTTTCAAACACAGTTGACTCATTATTCACTTTGTACTAAAGCCCCAATGTCTGCTATAATAAATATCTCCACCTCAAAACCGAAACAGCAGCAGAAGAAAGTCTCTTACCCAGCACATAAGTGACTTCTCTCTAGGGATTTCTGCTAGATGTGTATTTTTGCAGCTAGCTGGTCTGCAATGGTTCCTAGGAACTGAGAGTTCACAGAGAAGTTATCTTCTGCAGAGACTCATCAAATGAAAAGCTTCTGCCTACAGTGCTATGCAGATTTTTTAAATTAAAGATGGACTCTGAGAAGGGACATGGAGAACATTTGCTGAATATGTTCTCTGCTCAGCAAGGACTGCCTTTAGCTTCAAGCTCACAGGAAATCAGTGACCTTGTATGTTCTGACTTATGCAAACTTGGTGGGGAATGATAAAGAAGCAGTGTTCTTCAGATAACCTTCAAACTGAAAACTGAAACTGGAGAAAAAACTATGCTTTGTGTTTATAAGTTACTGTCCTCTGGAGCTCCCTGAGGTGGTGCACCTTGGATTTGTCCCTGCTGGGAGCTTGTGCCCCGGGCAGTACCTGGATGATGCACTGCAGTGACTGAGGTGGCCCTGAGGCGTTTACCACAGCTGGTAAGGTATTTTGAGCAAAAATTATCACTAGTGGCAACAACTTTGCAAATGGAGCAGGCTGTCAAATATAAGTTTTTGCCAAGTCTCTGCAGGAGGCATACAGAGAGTATATTGTCCTCTCTGTTTCCAAAGGTGTTTATAAAATAAAAAGTGATTGAATTTTTTCTTGGTTGAAAGTTTAACAATGTGCTGTGCACGATAACATCAGTTCCACACTAAATGCTTTTAGTTCAAGATTGCTTACTACATTAATCAGGAAGGCCTAACAATGACTAGGGAGCAATTACAAAAACATTCCAACTATTTCTTATTCCTTTTAATTATCATATTTACCTTAGTCACCTGATACATACCTCTTGTTTTAAGAAGGGGTAGAGATTTTTCACATTTTTAAAGCCTTAAAATTAACTGTACAATCAATTACTTGGTTTATGAATCAGAAAGAGAAGTTCTTCATCTTCAGAAGTCATATCTGCACACCTTCATCCACTTGTCCCCAAGAGGTTCTTTGGGCATCATGTTTCCTCTCAGATGAGCAGCAGCTTCTCTTTCAGAATCGCGTTAACACCATTTTTTCAATGTTTCTGAGAAGTTTGCCAGATAGCAATATAAAATATTGTTTCCTCCTATCTACAGTCTCCTTCCCTCCCCCAGATTTGGTCAGAAAATGATAGGAGCTTCCACATGCATGAAACCGAGTGTTATCTGCACAGAGCAGGAAGGGAACAGCTGCTGAATCCCATTTGTGCATCACTCTGTTCAGCAATGTCCAGTAACATCATTTGCAAATGTATCTGAAAAACACCTTTAACAAAATGTGCTCTGAGGAAAAAAATTAATATTTTCCTTTCTTTTATGTTGAGAGCTTTTGGACACAAAGGACATGAAACCTTGAATCATATGACATTTGTAGGAAAGCACAATTTTACCTCATTTACCCAGAACTGTGCGTTACAGTTTAAAACGATGCTCAGGAGATTACAGACATGCTTTCCAATCTTACTCTGCACCTGGTGCTGGAAGATCACTATCAAAACAGTAAGGCAGCCAGTCCTGAAATACTGTTGGATTTTAGGTCCAGACTTTCCTGGAAAAGCTGCTTTAGAAAATTGCACCCCAAATTGCACCCAAATTCCTGTGACTTTTCAGTCTGAATTTCTCTCTGAATAAGCAGTTCTCAGAAAAACTGTGCTTCGTGCATTTGATTGTGAAGTATTTTATCTTCTTAGAGCTGATAATCCAATACCATTATTATCTTAACTGTGGCATATGATGTGGGCCCTTATCAAGGTAAGTTCTGTTTTTATATAGTTACATTTCTAATAAACACAGTTAAGACTGGTTTTGTGCCATGTATGAGTATGCTGTTTTCTTTACAGTGTGGGAAAAGTGCCATGGTATGCCAAATTTACTCTCAGGATGTTAGAGTGTTTTTAACACATCTTTGTGAAGGTAACAGTTTGAAGTCATGGTGGACTCCCTGGACTCAATTTTCTGTTAAAAATCTATATAAAACAGCTGCTGGCCATTGAAGATTTGAAAAAGCTACTTTAAAAGAAAAAAAAAAAAGAAAAAAAGGGTGCATGTTCCAGAGACAAGATGTTGTTGCAATGTGCTTTCAGATATGGTCAATTTTCTGAAAGCACTTCTTTTTCTTTATTTTTTTTTCTTTTGTGAAGTTGATTGCAAAGGTCATGTTTTGGTACAACTTTGATCACACTCAAAGGGGATGTGTGGATTAAATACCCAGTGTGGATCCTTATGGATGAACACTGTGGCTGCAACAGTTTGGAGCTTGCTTGGTCATGATGATCCATTCTTTCTTTAGATAATAATGGGGGAGCTAGGTTTATTCTCTCTTTTTTCCTTAAGTGGAACCAATGTTTTGAGCAATTCTGGTATTATTTTTTTCACATTTCAGCAGAATAATCAGTGATAGATATATGTAATTTTTAGCCGTATAAGCTTTTAAAGAAATTATGCAAAAATCACGCTTTCTTGTGCAAGGTATAAAACATTTCTCAAAACACCTAACACTAATAAAATTCTTACTTTTTTGCATTCCCTTCTGAGCTGTACATTGTTTGGTATTATAGACGCTTACATCTGAGATAGGAAACTTGCAGCTGCATATATGTCATGCACTTTAGATGGTTAGATTTTTTGTTCATATTTTATGTTCATTTCTGTTTCAATGCAAGGGCTGCTGGGATCAATAGGTTTTCAACTCAGCTTGCCTGAAAAACAGAATACAGTTTAGTAAAAAGTGTATTTTAAAGCAGATAAATGTTACAATTTTTCTTTTTGCTAGCTTTAGTAAAAGTGACATACTATTAGCACTATTGATTCTTACCACTACTGACCCTTTCCATCTGGAATGCTGACTGCCTGTGGCTTATTTCCATTTTTCCTGTTATGGTGGAAGGGCTGTGCCAGCTGCTGTGCCCTCACATCTCAGGGGACTGCAGTTTCAACAAGCAAAGCAACAGGAGTATGATCCATATGTACAATTACATAAATGATGAGGTCCTATTGACTTTAATAAGCTTTTGCTTCTTAAGATTGGACACAAATTGTCTTCAACACAGCAGATAGCTGATTGTGCTAAAGCTGTAATTGATTATTCTCTGCTGATATGTAGCTCACTGAGAAGAAAGCTACAGAAGGCTGCAGATCAAACGTGGTCTGAGCTCTTCTGGGCTGGTCTCTGAGTTTCTTTGGAGGAGAGCAGTGGCACACTATGAGTCTGCCAGAGTAGCACTAGGCTGCAGCTTTTTGAGGCAGCTTAATGAAAGTAGGATCAAATCTATGGGCATATATCTATGGGCATTTATATCAAAATTCAAAGGACAATCAGTACCAAACCTTTGTAAGGCATGCTTTGCTCTGCATTGACTGTGAGCACACAGAGCTGCAGACACTGTGGATAAATGCTCTGTCACGAGTATATGCTTTTAAATGTTAATAAACTAATTTGTGCGCTCTCTTTATAAAAACAAGAATTATCATCTCATCTGACCAGCACGGATTTCAAACATATTGTATCCCTGGTTTACTGTTTGCTCCCCAGTGTGGACAGTGTTCACGCACAATTTTTCCCCATGTTTTGGAGCAACACGATTCTGACTTTTCAAATAGTTTGTGATTTTCCATTTCTAACAGTTTATTACTTAATTACATTTTTTTTCTGTTTTCATCATGGAAATTTTGGGGATTCCAGGGTCTCTAGTTGAATGTGTTTCCATATACAAGGAATTCAATCCTGTAGCATCTGTATTATGAGATCGCCAAAAGACTAAACCAGGCCTTAGTGTCCTTTACCCTGCAAATATTATTTTGAACCACTGATCTCTTTAGAAATAATTGACAGTGGAATTATTTCACAGGAAGAAGCTGCTGATCAGCAGCTCCCCCCGCATTCATAAACTCACCAAATGAACACAGGTCAAGGTGATGAGAAATGTTCAATACAAATGCAAAGCAATATTAATTTCCACTAGCTGTTTCTCTAGTAGGGTTAGGGTGTCCTGCAGCTAGAGAAAGAGCTATGAAGCCTCTTTCTAGTGCACATATATTTCTCACTTGTGTCAACCCACATTAGATCTCCAGTGCATTATCTGCCTTCTAACACAGACAAGCCCAAGAAAGGATAAAATAAAGGGAAGAAGTAGAAACTTTCATGTATTTCATTATACTTCAACTAGATGTAGTACTTTTATAAGTTTATCCTATCTTGAGGGAAGATCTTGGAATCTTAAGGTCCCTTTGATCCTACTTTTTGTGATTTGTTTCTGCACATTGTAGACCATAAGGTTCATGCTATCCCAGTACAGAGGTAATAATGTACAAAGGAAGGGAAAGGAAAGCCTATGGCTAGATGATGGGCTACAAAAGAGGCTTTGTAGGCTGCATATCTTGCATTGCTGCTGAGCAAATTATGCGACTGTGGGCAGGTCAAAAAATTTCAAGTATCTATGGGGTTTTTTGTAACACTGCCTCATATTAGGTCTTGAGGAAAAGCACTTTTCTTTGGTTGCAGAGTACAAGATCATTCATTAGTAGGAGTATTAAATAATTGGTAGCTCCAAGATGCTTTATAGAATTAAATATTCAAACCTTTTTTAAAAATCTAGTATTACTAGCAAAACCAATGAGTCTACTCAAACATTTAATTTATTACCAGTGTTAAAATAAAAATGATACCTTAGGGATTTAAGTTCTTCACTTCTTTCTGCATGTGAGATGTTCATACTAGCTGACCCTTTTCTTCAGATTATCAGAAACAGCCCTAGGGATAGCTCTAGCTTCCCAGGAAAGGCAGATGTCAAAAACCCTACAAATATTTCTTGGAAATCTGACTCTTACCAGTCTAAAGGTTAAAGAGAGAAGACAGAGGGGAGCAAATTCTGCTTCTCCCTTTTCCAGAGTACAGATTATCTTTTTTTTTTTTTGATAGAGGGTAAAATTTGAAGCTTGCTTTGATGAGGAGCTCTAAACACATTCTGTAAATTGAGAGTTCCCCTTTAAGTTTAGAGTATTCTCGTTCAAACTGTTTAAACTGAAGGGGAACATAGCAAACGCAGCAACACTCAGTCATGTGTCCTGTTTGTGGTTAGTCACACAAAGCCAATTTTTTCAGATGCTAAGCCCTACTCTTTTTTTTAAAATAAAAAAGACTGAACACAGCTGCTCTTGACATCAATCAGTCACTGGACAAATAAAAAAGTACTGTGCTATCAAAGTAACAGCTGAAATTTAGAAATTACTGCAGTGAGCTTACCTAAAAGATGCTGTGGACAAGACTTGCTATATGATGAATTACCTTTTCTCATTTCCTTGAACCCAACTTGTGCGTTTTTTCAGCATATCACATAATTCAGTTTGTCTCTGGTGATGTGTTTACCCAGAAGGTGTTTTTTATCAGGATGTTGCTGCCATTTCCTGTCATTTTTACATCAGTCCAAGGTGTTTAGAAGAATAAAAAATTGCTGCTACAGACAATGTCACAAAATTAAAGTCAACTTGAAAAGAGACTCCTTAAAATTATGATAACAAATAGAAGACAAAATGTGACTGTAATATGACGTTTAAAAAAACCCAAACAAACACAAAATCCCTTAAGCACTGCAGTAAATCATGAAACCTAATTTTTTAGTTCTCTTTTGTGAATCTTCTATTTCCAAGCTTTGTTTTCCACCACAAACAATGCAGGATCCACCCTGCATCTGTGTGAGATAGGACTGGTGGCAGTTTCTGGCCATTAAATCTACAATCGTGGCCTTCTCTATGAAGGACTGTACCCACATCGAACATCTTTCCCACATTTCTAAATAGTTGACCTGTCTGTCAGGTTTCCTTACCATCTCTTTCTTTGCCTTGCAAGGCAAATTCAAGGCTTCAATTCCACATCAGATCCAGGGATTATTTTTCCCTGGAATTTTTAATGGCAATGAAATTGAAGAGTTTCTTAGCACCTTTCCAGGTCCAGAGAAATGAGCCCTGGTCACTGCAGACCACCATCAACGAGGCAGTTGCAACACAGATAAAAATCTCGACCTTATCTCATCCTGGTCCCTACAGGTGGTTCGGTGGTTCCTAACCTGCCAAGAAGTTTTTCCCAGCCCACAGAAACTCACTTTTGAATGCATCTTCCTCCAGGTCACTTCTCTCATTGCTAACCTCTTCATTGCTTTCCCAAGCAATCCCCAACCAAATCCTGCTGAGCTTCTGCTTTGACCCCAGCGGGCAACAATCATTTGTTGGATGTTTTTTTCTCCTCAGCCTACAGCTGCTCAGCAGCTTCCTTGCAAAAAAACAGTTCTAACTGCAGACTTCTCCTCAAGGACAGATGACTTAAAGACTTAAACTCCCCAGCATCTCAGTCACATGATTTGGGGAAGGTTGGGGACAAAGCGGAACTTCTGCAAAAAGACTGTTCAGTTGGAGCTAAGAGGTGTTCCCTGACACAGGAAAACCTGTTCACATGTATCTTATGTCCAATGAGACAGTCAGATATGCTCCTTTTTAACAAAAAGGACTGTTTCTTTAACTCAAACATCAGAATATCCTGATCTGATCCAGCAGGGATATCTCCCAACCATGTAGATGCCATTATTCCATTCACACGGGCTGACTGCCTGGAAACATCTCTGCTGCCAAATCTACAGTGGTGTCTCCTGCAGCAATTGCTGCTGGCCCACTGTCCTCAGCCAAATGTCTCTGGCTGTGTTACAACCTTGGATTTTGTATTCTGAGTAATTTTCTCTCATTTGTTTTTATGTAAGATGTTGAGTTTCTCTTAGGAGTGTTTTCTTTTTCTGAAGGGAAATCTTGACTCCTCCTATGTTTAATTACAGAGCACGCGAGAAGGGACGCTTCAGGTTGTTTTCTACTGAGTTCCTCTGACACCATCCCTTTTTCAGGTATCCCCATCAACTGGCAGGTTTTGTTTCAAGTGTCTTTCCAGTACCACTAAGCCTGACAGCTGTTATTCTGGGACATGAATGCCAGCAGATAGTTCAGAGTAACCTAATAGCATTTATTATTTCTCCTACCTGCTTAGCAAAGTCCAGATTTCACAATGTCAAAATAATTGGAATGTTACTATCCATAGGAGAAGTTAAACCAGCAGATTTTGCTGTGGGCTTTCAGTGAGCCAGTAAAATGAGGAAAGGGGCTGCAGTCTTGTTTTAAAGCATTGCTAGATGAACTGCTGTGCAATGAAAGTCTCTGTTGGCTCTGTGACAACCTGAATCAGCAGAGAGCTGGGGCCTGGCAGGGATGATGCTGCCACTGCTGCCGCTGCACTTTGCTCTCTCTAAGGCTCATTCTCTGCTACCAGTGGCAGAAGCATGTGGGGAAGTTCCCTGGCTGTTCCAGGGGCTGAAGGTCATTTTAAATAAAAGCTGAACGTGTAATACCTTTTCTGTGTCAGCTTTCTCTCGTATCATTATTTGGCCATTCTTTCCCTCAAGCAGACAATTGTCTCCACTGATAAAGGATATCACAGTGTATTCCTGTTTAAATCAAATGAGCATCTTATTTATCAAGCAAGATGAAAGCCACTTGTTTTACTGTGTGATCCTCATGGCAGAACACCTCGAGGGGTTCTCCATAACTTCAGCATAAGTGCTCCCAGTGACAGGTACTGATTCTCCTTCCTGATACCACATGGTCACACAGTCTCTGGAAGGGGCACACATCCATCTGTGCAGAAGATACCTGTGCTAGTGCCAACACAACAGAGCCAAGTGTCTACAGAACTCCTTGGATCACCAGAAACCCCAGCAGCTTGCCAGTCTCTGTGACTGTCTGCATTGGTAGGCTGAAGGCAGTTACTGACATTGGTAAACCATGAGGTTTTTCTCTGGCTCCATTTTGGCCTGGGAACATCCCCAGGCACACTGGATTTCCTAGGGCATGCTACATAAGCTTACTTTACTGGCTTATACCAGTGTATACAACTTACAACAGCAGAGATCCTGACCAGGAAAACCCAACAATAAGCTTGAATTTAGACAAGGAGTAGGATAAACTTCTTGAGTAGTCTTAGAGTTTTGCAAGAGTTTGTGTGGAACTGCTCACATCTTAGATGTTTTCTTTTTCAACCTACTGCATTCTGACTACTAGAAATTCCTTTAGATAATTCTAACTAATAAAGACTTTTGCTGAAGAGGTGGAATCGGATTTTATGTTTAGTGGTGAAGAAATAAGTGAGATTTTTCTAGTATGTCATCTGAGTAGTTTGAAACACAAAACTTAACTGGGTGCTTATTCTATAGGTCTTGCTAGGGTAATTATCTTGAAAGTCATGGTGTGCAAAGACATGCAGAGGCCTTTTGGACTGGGTGGAGATTCTGGATTCAGCAACTTAGATTTTAGATTTAAGCACTGATGGATACAATGCCAGGAACAAAGTAAGGAAATGAACAACAGGATTTAGGGTTTCTCAAGACTTTGACACAAGAACTTCAATTGGCAAAGTAAATATGTGTCCTACAAAATGTCCTAGGCTAGAAAACCAAAAAGAAATACATACTAACAGCTATGCTCCTACAATAACTCAGAACTGCTGTTTGAAGTACTGTATATCTATTTTCAAACACATACAGTTCAGTAGATAAGAGTGTACTTGCCAAAGCCTATGCAAAAGCTAGAAAATTATTTTGTAAAGTTATCCTCCTTTGAAATGAATTTAAAAGGAATAAATTTATAATAAAAAGGAATAAATTTGTATTAAATTACAAAGGAATGCTAATTGTCACAATTTTATTACAAAGCTTGGCTTGGATAAACTAGCACATGAAATAACTTAAAATAGCTTTTCAGTCATTTCTTTGGTGATCTGAGCTTTGAGACCTGCATAATTGAGTAGGAAGAATCTTAAAAGCTGACACATAATTTGTTTTAACTAAGACAAGTTACATAAATTTTCAGAGCCATTTTTTAGAAGATGCTAAGATTCTGAGGTTGGGGGGGGGGTGTTTTTTTTCTTTGTTTTGGGGATTTTTTTGGGAGAACCTTAAAAATATTGACACTAAGTTCTGTTAAATGAACAGCAATATCTGACTTTTTTTGTAAGAAAATGTCTCTGCTTGTAAGATTTTGGAGTCTTCTAAGCTTCAAATCCCTTATAAACCAAGAATTTTGTCATAACATCCTTTCAAAATACATTCTTAGCTGAAGTTTTTGAATCTGTGAGTACTGTTGCTAGATTTACACTTTCAGAAGCTATTCCACTGACAGAAATGGACAGGAAACCTTATTATGCAGCTAGTTATACATAGGGGAAAATATACTGGAGCAATAAAGGAAATCTTAATTTCTGGGCTACTGAGATAAACAGGCTAATAACAATACTTAGCATAAATGTGGAGGAAGTCATAGTTCAGAAACGAGGAGGTAGTTTTTATTTTGGGTAACAGATAAGCCACAGACCAATGGGAAAGGAAGAAAATATCGATTCTTTACTATAAAACTTTGTATTTTGTCTCTACTAAACAATGTGCTTACACTCCCATGGCATAGCGTTTCCTTTTACATGTGTCCAAAAGCAGGACAGGATGGGGGATGAGGCTTCAGAAGATAGGAAGAAAGGCTGTATAATGCCAATTTTAAACAGAGGAAAATGGAAGAAGCAGCTAATTATAGTCTTTTCAGTAGGAGGAAACCACTTGGAAGAGTCTTGGCCCTTCGGGAGAGACTGGGAAGCGAGGTAGCTGTCAGGATGCCTTTATGGCGAGTGGTCCCAGCAGACAAAGAGCATCTGTCTCGGCAAGGAAAGGAGGTCACATTTAAAAGCAAGCTATCTAGGGAGGAGACAAAGACTGATCCTAATCTCTTAGATGTGTTAAACCTGTTTTAAGTAGCTTTTACCATTGGTTTGTTTGGGGGTGGGGGTGCTAACAGCGTGTTACCCACTTCCCTTTCAAAATGACCTGTTTCCCTCATCTGGCAGAGACAACATGGAAAGTTCTTTCTGTCAAAGGGAAGGAAACAAACAAACCTCTATCAGGAAAACCGGCAATTTATGTCAGAAACCTATTTTCTGAATGGATTTCGGTTAAGTTTCTTAGTAACATATTTCAAGGAATATTAAATATTTAAATAAGATCATGATGCCTGATCTGAGAGAGAAGTTCTGTAGGAGGAAATATTCTGGCCTTGACCCAGAATATTTCACACCTGGGAGGAAGTCTCCTGTTTGGGATTTTGGAGAGAGGATTACCAAAACTACTGAATATCACAACAATAAATGGGGAGGTCATCCTGTCATTCCACTACCCTTCTGCAGTATCTTTCTTCTCAAGCTGCTAAGGTATTTTAGCTTGAACTGCTCAATAAGAAAATGAAATAATGTTTCCTAGTAGTTAACCCAGATGCAGAGAAGTTATGTACAAGTTTCTGTAACCTTTGCTCAGGTTGCTGATTGCTCACTCTCGTGCCTCAGCCAGAGCAGTCAGTGGGATTACTCATTGTTTTCCATGGTCATCACCATGAGTAAGGATGATACCAGCCAGCCCAAGTGCCTGGTACACAAGGTTGCATGTGGAGCATGTGGAAGAACTGGCAGAATTCGCCTGATTCCAGTACCTCTGCTGCTCAAATAGGCAAAAGTTCAATGGTACTAAAGTAGGAAGTTCTCTAATACAGTAAAATCAACTTGCAAGCGGTAACACATGAATACAAAAGAAGGAAAAAGGGACCTGTGAACAAGAATAGCCCAGAAGTACAGAGCCTGTGTAGAGAGACAATATCTAGCCCACAAAGTCCTTTCAGTGACAATGGTTTTATCGGGTGGAGGAGCTGTTCCCACAAAGTGTCTGTGCCATCCTATAGCCAGAGCAAGACTTGCAGGGGCAGAGGTCAATGGACCAGGAGAAGAGAAAAGGGATGTCTGGTTTTTAATGAGTTTAATGTAGGTGGATGGAGTCTATCTCCAAACGAAAGTTCTTGTTTTTGACCACATTAACCAAGTCCATGAAGTAAACAAAGTCTAATGCACAGTATTAATTATGTGATATTTTATAATAATATTGGATTCAGATTTCCCAAAGAAAAACTTCTATAAGACTTCATATTTTCAGGGACTGTGGCTGTAAGTGAGAGGAAAATACTGTAAAAGTGATCATATTTGAATTCCAAGTGCTGACAGATTAGAGAGTGGTTTAGCCACCAAGTTGTAGCTATGTCACTCAGTGCCCTCTGTCAGCTCCACCCTTCCAGCCATTTCTTTGGGCTCATGGCAGATAATTTTTCCACACAAAAGATGATGCCCCCAGAGTAGATCTGCTCCTCTCTTGACACTTAAAATGCTAGAGCAGGTGCTGGTGTGAGAGGCAGCAGCTTTTTATTCAGGGTCACTTCTAAGAGGGAAAATTACAAGAGGCCACAGTCAGCACAGCATATTAATTTCCATTTTCCCTGTTCTCAAGTGTTTTTAAGTTTATGGTAATGATTTATTGAGGAAGCTTTTAAAATTCAGATACTTTTTTTGTCCTATGCCAGACTGAAACAAAGAAATATTATTTGTGAGATAAATGCTAATCATTCATTAGTAAAACTTTCTGCCATGTTCCAAACCCTTTTGGCTTTGCCTCAACTGATGGAATGTGTACATTTGGATTTATAAAAGCAGAGAGCATTTTTGACTATAGGACATTTGTTTTAGCACTTAAATAGCAAATTGAGACAAAACAAAACTTTTCACATTGTCTCAAATTTCAGTAAATTGTAAACAGCTTCTTTTTTTTCCCTCTTTCATTTTTCAGCTTTTCATAAGAGCATAAATAAAGCTGAAGTGTTTGCTGGTTGGTTTATTGTTGGTTTTTTTTTTAATGGAGATTTTATAGCCTGGTGAGCAAAGGAGTTCTTGAATTAACTCCATTCAGCAATCTACTGGCACTGACACTGCTCAAACACCACATTCTGCTCTAGCCTACACTCTTCATGCTGCCTCTTAAAACTAGACATTATGTGCTCCTTTTTGTAGCCAAAGAGCTCTTGCACAGATTTATCTCAATACCAGGAATCCTCACAGAGTTTTAGTCTCACCAGAGCTGACAGACACCCCTCCACTGACCGTGGATAAGCTTTGGATCAAGCCTTATGATGAGCCACAAGTCAGAGCTGTGTCTGGGCAGACAGATTAACCTCTTTTCGTGGAAGGGAGCGTGACTCAGTACAATGAGCAGGCAGTTGTTGCCTGCCAACAGGCAGAGCTGTCCTTTTATAAAATTTGAATTGATTGCCCCTTAAACCCAACAGATTTGGAGAAGGCTGAAGAATTGGGTTGTTGCTGTCCATGTATTCTCCTACATAGCAATCTGGGAGGTGAAGAGGAATGAGTCTTATATTTCCTGACTTCTTACAGTTTCTAGAACAACGAGTAGCAGCAGTGATTTGTCAAGTTTTGGTGCAGTCCCCCCTCATTGCCCTCCTGTTCTGGCCAGGGGAGAGCTGGCTTGCTGCAGCAACAGCAGTTCTGCCCAGACAACAAACTTCTGTGAGCAATGAGGTCATGGAAACTTGTGACATCCAAACCCTCATTTCCAGCAATGTCGATGCCTGCAAGGTGCTGGCCCTCACTACAATTACAGCGGTGTTTGTCTGTCTGTCTGTTCTCTTGAAATCAGGAGCACTGTTTATGCAGGGACAGATACTTTTACTTGCAGTGCTAGCCTGTCTCTACTTCTTTGCTTTTTTGATAACTTATTTTTGAAGGTACTTACAGCATGACAAGATAACCTATTTTGCAGAATATCCCAGAAATACCCCAGAGAGCTTTTGAGTGTCTACACACAGCTACCCAAACTTACCTGGTCAAAACTTCATACGCACTTTAAAGCTCTGGAGCATGTTAAGATTTCTTAGGCATTTTGTTCAAATACTACATTTTAAGATGGATACACCATTCTGTTATCACAGAAATATGTCTGAGTCCATGCTTAAGGTATTTTCATTGATTTTGATGGGTCTACAACAACATTATATTTGATCATAAGTCTCCAAACCCAAAATCTGAATGTCTCTCCATCAGCACTTTCCAGACAAAGAAGGGAGAAAACCCTCACATTTTTTTTTAATCACTGCTACCTTTTTAATGTAATTTCACTGCAGCTCAGATTACTTTTCTTTTGAAGGTAGCATGTATAATTATAATTTGTTGAGCTAGATGCTAACAACACCTATCTGGCCTCAGACATGTAATAGAGTTGTGCTCTTAAATCTTCAAAAATCATTATTTAACCCATACCTTATAATTAAACTCTAGCTGTGCGCTCTGTGTTGCTGGCCCATGGCTTTTCTGCTTTGGAACCGTCTCTGATCTGTGCCAGTGAGCTTGTCAAAGTCACTACCACTGTGGCCAGCATCTCACCTGAGGGCTCACACCCAGGAAAACACTCAGTGATTCATCACTGCAGCCTGAGAAGGCTGAATTATCTACCCGGGGATTCCTAAGCCATGAGTTTGCTGCTATTTCATCACGTGCTCTACTCTGGATTATAGGTGACTTCGTTTCCCCAGCTCTTTAAACCTGATGGCTCAGCAGGTGTTTAATCCCCTCTGCTACTCATTATTTACATATCCTCCCCAGATACAGCTGCACTCTGTGTTTGTGTGTGCGTGTTTTAATGACCTGCTGGCCAAATTTCTTCACAAAGTGAATCACTCTCTTCTGCCAAATCAGCCCTCCACCCATGAGCAAATAGAGCCTGTTCACGCTGTCCTGATGCAATAACCACAAATAAGGACCATGTGATAAGAGATTCAGGAAGAGCTTGAAAAACACAGTGGCAAGATCGTGTCTCTGAGAGGCAGCCTGTACTGGGGCAAGGCAAATGCACAGGGCTGGTGCCCCGTACACATGCTAGTGCTGAACTTCACCCTCAAAACAATGTTGGCTGTCCCCTCTTTTTTCTTTAAGTTCCTTGTACTCTCACCCCTACAGACAGACCTACTGAAGAAAATGACCCACTAAACACAGGTAAGCCCAGAACTGGCTCTGTATAAGTTGTCTGTGTGGAATATCTGACTACTTTTTAGAGCATAGCACAAAATGTCCGAATAAACACAAGCTCAGCTTATATGCAAGCATTAAATGAGAAATTTTTCAGAAGAATCCTTTACTCAGAGCATAGAAATCTTGGAGAAGCCAGCCTTTGATAGCTGCTATGATGCCTGTCACAAATACTTTGGAGGAAGCAGCAATTATTATACACAATAAAAATTTATATAATTTAGATTATAATTAGATTTACAACAGAAGAAATAGATTTAACACATATCCTTGGGCAAGATACAACCTTTTTTTTCAGTTAGATCATGTAGCAACTATCAAGGTTTCATTCTGTAGAGGCAGTAAGAACATAAATCAACACAAATCTTGAATTTCACTCTAATGACCTACATATCTTTAATCAGCCTTCACTGCATTATCTGTATGCATCTGCTTCAGACTGGATTTATGCATAATTATAAAATAATTTACAAAAAGACCTTCAAAGATTGTCATAGTATCTTAGTATCTCAGAATCATCCTGACTAGCAAATGACATAATTGGACCCAAACAGGAGCGAAATTCAGGATGTTTGATGAAATATTTCTTTTTCACAAGCCTCTGGAGGAAATTCAGTGTCAGATGCATCCTGAGAAGATGGATGTTATCCTGCAATTAAGAGGCCTCTATCCTACAAAAAAGGCATTTCCCTTTCCTACTTTCTTCATTCACCAGAATGGTATTGCTTAGTTAGGGGAAAAAATATTGAAAGCTGGGGTTATTTTTTGAACAATACTGTGCTAAATTTAGGTTAATCTCCTTGTCTGCCTTAGGGCAATATGCCAGAGGGATCAGGAACTCTTATCACCACATTGCTACAGAGAGGGCAAAACATGCTGTGGTGACAGATGGATTCAGTCTGAGGCAATTTTCATTTTGCCATCCTCTGGCAGAGCTGGGGATGTTCCCTTGCACTGTGTGTAATGGACTGGCTCACCCTTTCCCCAAACAAACTGGGCAGGAGCAAGGGCTGCTGTACTGAAGTAACTCCTCTTGTTTCATTAGGATCGTTGTGAAACCACTTCATGCTGAATCCAGGAACAATCCTCTTTGCTGTCTCGCTGCTGCTTCTGTCTAAAAAAAACACACCATTGGTATATACATCATCTCATACAGCTTTTAGTTCCTCTAGCCTTCTGCCCTGTGTCCCAAGCTGCTCATTGGAGATTGAATTTCCTGAAAATTAGTTCTTAAATCCAAATTTTTATCTTGCCACATTACGTTGTAACTAGAAGGCATTCTTGCATGCCATGCAGAATTCCCTGTCAAGCCACCTGCCCAAATTTTAACAGACCAGAGTAGTTCAAACAGTCCAACACCCTGAAAATGTACTACTAATATTGCACTTTGTGTTACTTGCAAAAGAAGTGCCATATCTTCTCTGAAGCAACTCTTGCCACCACTTGTTATGTCCACTAGAGTTTGCCTGTAATTACTAAATTCATTATTAGAATCAGATTATTATGATTATTGATATTTAAATGGAGCATACACCCTAAGAGTTAGATTTTCTTTTCAACTGATGAACTGAGATGGGTTTTTTTGCTTGTTTGTTTATTTAAGATACTAGAATTAGGTTCTTAGCTATTCTAAGCCCTAAGAAGAATGGTGCTAGGAAGCATTTTCAGCTCTTTCCAAAGTCATACAGCCATGCTGATGTTGACATGAATTTCTTTGGATTAAGCTATACTGGTGATTAAATTTTGTGTTTGTAATGACAAAATTTTCCTCATCTTGACTTTTTCTTTACTGAATTCTCAGACTTCCTCAGATTTTATACTGTGACACACTTACAAAAAATTTTTCCCATTATTATGTAGAGTACAGATTACAGTGAAAACACTCCAATAGACCTATACAAGGTTTGAAAAAAACTACCCAGTTGCACAGAAGGCCAGCTGGAAAGAAGCAGCTGTCTTACTGGAAAACAAGCTGTATGGGATCTTGAGATGGATTTCCGAGGGGACAAGAATTTCCATATTGGATGCAAGGAAACAGAAGTAATTTGGGATAAAAGAGTATATATTGTCTGTACACTGAAAACCCTTTAAATAGATACCAAAAGTATCAGTATATGAGATAATAGATGTGGACACATCCTAAAAATTTTAACACATCCTAAAAATTACAAGTTTCCTGGTTTTATTTACTCAAAATGTGTCATAATTTATTTGGACTAGAACTTTAGCAATTGATGTTTTTAATCAGATGCACACAGTTGGACCAGGCTTGTTTCAGAACAATATTTTCCATTTGCCTCACATTAGTCACTTTTGGGAAAGATCAGCTTTCTGGGACTTCAGACCATTTGTTCCAGGGTCATCTCTTACTGACATTGAGCCTGCTTAGACAGAGGCTTTTTGACACAAATACTGTGTAAGCATAAATATAGCATGACACTCTCAGTGACTGTCAGCTCCGTGACAGAGCTGGATGCTTCTGCTAAACAAAGCCAGGAAACAGTCAAAAGTATCTTGGAATAAAAAGGCAGGAGGTCAATGAAGGTGACCTTTTAGTCACCTCATATCGGCAGGGCCAGGAATGCAACAAATCTAGCTTTATTTAATTCAAGCATCATAATCTCCTCTGAAAACTTCACTAGATTTATATACGGCCTACATTAAAATTGTAAAGCAGTTGAGTTTTTAGGTTTTTTTTATGCACATTAAATGACACTGTAAGAAAATTATTTCTAATACTGACATTCACTGCATTTTAAGGTCTATTGTTCTTTCCATGAGCAAGTCCCTCAAGGATAGGATAGATTTCATTTGTGAAAGTTTCAGTCTGGACTGAAGTCTGGCATGAAAGCATCCAGATTCGTAACTCAAACCATCTGGATTCATAACATTAATAACATTGATCAAAAGTATGCAGTGCTTTCAGAAAAGCTATTTTCATCTGATGAGCCAAACCTGTAACACATTTTTCTGTGCTTTTCATGCTACAAGCCGTGGCCAAGGACAATGTCCAGAACCTGGATGTCAAGTGGATCTTGGTGTTTTGTAGGCTCCCCAAAATCCCCTAAATTAGGGAGGCTGGAGGAGAACCCTGCCAGCCATCTGCAGGTGCGCTCCAGTGCTCCCAGCCGAGGCTGGACCCTCCGGCAGCCCCAGGGAAAGCTACCGTGGCCCGGCGCCTTCAGCCGGAGGTGTCCCCTCCTGCCCAGCCGTGCCAGCCTTGGGGCCACGCTCCCCCGGGCAGCACAGAGCAGCTGCAGGTCCCAGAGGATCTGGCTCTCCAGTCTGTGGCAGGAGCACACACTGGGCTCCTTCTCAGCGCACAGGAGCACACAGACGAGGTTGTGTTCCCTGGCGCACAAGCGGGTTTTTATTCTGTCCCCTGCAGGCTGCCTCCCTCCCCGCCGCCCGCCTCTCGGCTTCCCGTCTCCTCCAGCAGCGGGGAAAACGCGGCAGCAGAAGCCAAGGACTCGTGAGCTCCAGCTCGGCTGCTGGTATTGACTCATGGTTTGGCCTTTCTCAGTCATTTAACCTCTCTGTCCCTAGCTCCGTCCCTGCAAAAGGACAAGGCAGCTGGCCCGGCCCGGGCGGGACGGCCGTCCCCAGGAGACAGAGCGGCTCTTCGGGAGCGGCGGCAGCAGCAGCGCTCTCCCCGGGACGGGGCAAAGTGCGAGGGGCACAGTCAGCCCGTGGCTCCAGGTGTGCTTCTGCTAATCTTTAACCTCCGAGAGCCATTTTCCTGAGCTCCAGCAGCGCAGCTCCTACGGCGGGCTGTACAACGAGCCGTTCTCCGTCCGTCCGACCAAGGAAACCACGGCTCACCAACAGCGCCATCCCCTCTGCTCAGGGATGCTGGCGGGCTGCCACACTCTGGAAACAGAGCACAGACAGGGCTGCAGGTAGGACTAACAGGCCAAGCCTTGGACACAGAGGCATTTGAAGGAAGGGAATTGCTCTGCCTTGGGAAGCACCACGCGTCAGTGCTAACAGCGAGGGACCTTGCAGATACCAGCCAGCACACCAACAAACCTACTGCATGAGAGGCAAGCAGTGCTGCCCAAATGGCTGAAACAATTCAGCATGAAGACTTGTGTCAGTGTGTTGTTGCCTGGAGAATTTCTTCCTAGCAAAATTTTAAATTTCTGTGATCTTTGGTTAGGGTTATTCACAGCCACATCTCTCACACACAGTGTAAGTAGCAGTTTATCATCATGGTTTTATTATTATAAACAACGATGAATAGTCACTTTTCTTCCCCCTAATTTCTAGATTTTAAAATACTGATATGGTGGCATTTCTTTGTCAGCCATGAAAATAAAAAAAAAAACAAGGCTAGAGGTTGTCATTTATCATTTGGCTTCAGGAGCTGAAGCGTAACAGAGCAATCCAATGGGTCGTGACAAAAGCCGGAAAGCTGTCAATACAGGCACTTGCCAATATTAACAGATAAAAGAGATAGGAAAATGTTGGAATGCTCTTTAACTGAGAGGCGTCTTTCTACATTTATCCAGCCAGGATGAAGGCAGAAGAGGGAGCTGTGCAGTTCTGGACAACATAGTTAGTTACTTGAATACTTGCCAGGGCACCAGCTGGCTGGCTGCTTTATAATTCCTATTGCTCTTGCAAGGATGCAGCATGGAAGTGCCCAGCAAGGGGAAACTTGGGCATGTGTGCACCCCACAGATCCCATGCTTGCAGGGCACAATCTGTAGGCAGGTGTAATAATGGACTCCCATCCACCAGGCAAGGACTGTGCTTGCTCCAGGGAGGAAATGCAGTTGGAGTGTGCCAGAAACAGAAGACTTGACTTCCTTTTTCCTCTCCAGAAGAGGTCAGAAGGACCATTTGGCCTTGGAAGGCACACTTCAACTTTCTGCTCCAACACAGCCTTACTCAAATGCCTCACAGCTAGTCCTCAAAATAATTTAAGCACCAGTCTTATGTAAGTGCCTGCACTCCTACAAAAACTGCTGAAGCAGATAGCAGGTACCCACTATCCTGGCAGAGCTGGTCTTTACCAGCTGGGTATTGCTGTGCTGGTGTAGAATCAAAGGCACAAGCAGTCCATCTTGGATTGGAGGGAGGTTGTGGAAGTGCCCAACCATACCCATCCCCTCAGCCCAGGGCCACAGGCAGATGGAGCACAGCTGAGGTGCAGTGTGCCATGAGCAGGTGCCAGCACATATCCTGGGCAAGTGCAGGACACGTGCAAAGCGTTCATGTGACAGCAGCACCTCAGACAACAGTAACAGCCCCACACTGATGGATAAATATCCCAAGGCAGCTGCAGCTCAGCGAGTTGCCATGGGAGAAAGCTCCCACACAGAAGCATAGAATCCTGTAGTAGGTCTTGTAAGGTTCCACGTTTTGCCACCCCTTGGGGAGGCTCCTGTGCTACATCAGCTCCTGCCCCAGTGAGGGACTGTGGTGCAATCTGCTGACAGAGATTTTGTCCTCAACCTCCCCCAGCCTCATTTTTCCAAATTTCCTCAATTTTCCAAAGGAATGATCTGGTCCCAGGTAATGTTTCAGATCTCATGCCTTGGTGAAGAAAAGCCAAAGCATGCTGCTTTGACTAATAAGTCACATGAAGAGGTAACTCACTGTCTGTTTCAGAAGCAGGGTTTGGGCAAGCTGTTCTT
Source organism: Thryothorus ludovicianus (assembly GCA_013397245.1). Lineage (NCBI taxonomy): Eukaryota > Metazoa > Chordata > Aves > Passeriformes > Certhiidae > Thryothorus > Thryothorus ludovicianus. The sequence goes on from VZTB01017334.1 coordinate 852,975, forward strand.
CACAGAGGCTATACTGCACTAAAGAGATTTAATCAATACTGCATCCACAGTAATAAGTTATGTGCATTAAACCCCATCAATTTTACATGACAAATAATGTTGTATACTACTTCATAAATTCATAGACTCACATCAAGTACTTGGATAATTATGTGAAAGAACCTGCAAGCTGCAATATGAATGTTGTCCAGCCTCATGCGGAAGGACATTCTGCTTCACAGTGGGTTTGCAATCTGTTAGGACTCAGGTTGGCTCTGGAGTGCTGGTTACTTAATGGAGTTTAACATTTGGGAAGGCAGGAACTGCAGCAGGAGATGACAGCACAAAGTTTGGCAGAAAGGAAAATGAAACTCCAGGCTCAAAAATAAAGTAGAAATGATCCCATTTGATCCCAAATGATACATTAATGATCCGACTTTTTAAATCTGAAGTTCTCTCTTGCAAATACACCCTGAGGAGTAAAGACTCAACCCTTTTCAGCATCTACAGCTTGTCACCTAGAGAAGGTAGAATCCAAGACTTTCACCATTAGATAAATAAGCCTGGCTTTTTTACTGTCTTTTATAAGAACCCAGAGGCTTCTTATAACTCCTCTGGCATATCTTACAGAACATAGCAAAATGATAGGAAAAAAAAGTCACAAGTAAGTCCTAGTAAAAGAAAAGCTGTTTCAGAGCACATGATTTTGGGTGCTTTGTTGAGGGAACACCTTCTGCACAGACACTTGATTGAACCTCAGATTCCCTAACTCGGGAAAAATTGGTTGTATTGCATGGTTAGTGCTGTACACAACCTAAACCACTGGCCTCTGCTGAGAATACATTGGCAGCACTCATTTATTCTGCTTCTATTCACTAAGAAAACTACTTGTTCAAACAAAACTATTTGGTCCACTGGACAGTGATGGAATTAATCCAGCTGGATACCTCTGCAGCAGAATGCACCCTTTTTAAAAAAAATGCAATGCAAAAAACCTGGCAAGTGCCATGCACAAAGGCTATGAAAACACCGATTCATGCAATCTCTTTATTTTTTAAAAATTACTTTGAGAGATCAACAACACCAGCTACCACAAGGCAGCCAAACCCTTCTTGCCCCGGTGTCTTGCTGCCCTGGGAGGAAAGTCTGAGTATTTCTCCCAGAGCCTCCCAGGTGGTCAGCCTTTCCTGTCCTCCTGATCACAAGGTGTTATTTTGCCAAAAGCAGGCACCAGGGGAGAGGAAAGGAAAAGTATGGACATAATTAAAGCTCTCTGGAATTCAACTACATTACCAGAACCCCTGTGGATATATAGAAGTGTGCTCTAAAAGCAAATAGGACATCAGAGGCTGAGCACAGGGCTTGGGTGACAGATACTGGCTGTTGCCACCACTGCACAAATAGCAGAGGGCCAGAAGTCAAAATGTCATTTGCACTGTTTGTAGACCCTAATTGACACTGCAGCTTTCCCAGGCAGGCACTGAGAAAGTGCCATGCAAAAAACCATCTGTCCATGTTCAGCTGAAAGATGCTCTGTGGAGACATTAATGTATATTCTCTCAGCCTCTGTTGAGGAGGGCTTTCTACATTGCTGCATTTAAATGCACACCTGGAGGGTTAAAGCTCTGTGGTTTCTTGTACTGCCAGGCAGGTCCACAAAGGGAGGTACCCTAGTACAGCTCCAGTGATTTAACTGGAGGCAAGTCCAGGAGAAAGCACCTTCTGGAGACAGCCCAGGGGCTCCTGAGCTTTGCTCTGAAGAGGAATGATCTGCAAGGAGTGCTGCTCTCCAGAACTGGCCCTGTATCTGTCTGTGCAAGCAAACTGCAGCAAACCTAAATTCACTGATGACCTGGCACCATAGACAAGCACTGCACCTGTTTGCTTTGCCTCAGAAGGCAAAGGAGAAAACAAGCCGAACAACAACAAAATATGAGGATCAAAAGTAAGAAAATCAAGTGTTTGAAAACTTATTTTTGGGGAGAAAACATGTATTGACTAAGCCAGGAAACCCACTACCACATGTATCACAAATTCCAGGATCTTAGTGGGAATAAAAACCACTGGAAATTTCTAGGGAAACACAAACCCAGAGTTTTATATTTGTCTTTTTAAACAGAATAAGAACACCACCATTCTGGATGTTTTGAAATGCCTAAAAGTCATCAGGTTTCATATAATGGGCCTACCCTTCCTCTGAGAGATTATTTCCTCACTGCTTATGTCAGGACATAGTGAACCTTCCATTGCAATCAAATGTGACTGGATGAAACAGATCAGTGGCCTGTCAACTGCTCTGGCTCTATGTTGTATGTGTAATTGAGCCTAAAGAAGAGGCAAAGTTTAAATTTACAAATTGATGTAACACATAGTTCTACTTTTGAAACTTGCTCTGACTTCCTATTTCATTAATTGTACAAAGATATCTCTAAATGACTAAAAAAATCCTGAATAAAAAGGAAATAAAGAAACCAACCAGCTCCAGGAACCTTTTCATGTGAAACCAGTCCTGACTGAATTAATCTAAATGATTTATTAGGACACTACAGATGCCACCCCTTCTGCTCCCAAAGAATTAAATAAAAAGTAATAAATACTAAAATTAATTTCATGTTGAACAGATTCGAACTACTAGTGGATTTTTAGGGAAAAAAACTGTGATATTAGTAAAATGTTTTCTACAGAACAGCTTTTACTTTTACACTCGTGCTAGTGAAAAAGAGCAGTAAAAACTATTCTTTTCCTAAAGTTTGCTGAGATGAACTTAACTCATAGAGGTTCTTCACAGTTTTTCAGACCTTTCAGTAAGAAAAAAGTAATTCATTTCAGTAAGGTAATTTGTATAGAACAAATGCTTCAGAATGAAATAAAACTCACTGAGGTGCTGACATATTTTCTTGTTTATTTGGGCATTGGGAAAGCAGTTGCAAGCCAAGCAGATACAGCTGGTCCTCATTCCCCTGTGTCTATTGCAGGCATGTATCACTGCCTTTGGCTGACTGAAACCAAATCCCCTCCTCTCATTGCAATCTATTGGCTTATCAAAATAACTCAAACAATAAAATCCCCTAACCAACCAAAAAAACCACACCTCAACAACAAACAAGCCACAGAAACAAACAAAAACCAAACAAACCTCCCCAGCTAGAACCTGGCAAATAGCCATTCAAATTCCATGATTTAATGATAGGCTGAAAATAACGTGTATCTACCCTTCAAAGGTGTATAATTTTAGCCAACATGATGATATCTGAATCATCTTGAAATATGGGTTGAAAGGACAAAAGAAGGTGCAGAAGAAAGACTGTGCTATGAATACGGACCCACACACTGTGTTGAAATGCAGATCACAGAAAATACTGGCTTACATACTCCCAGGAAATAATAACAAGGATTGAGAAGGCTAAATACTAACAAGGGTAGCTACAGCACAGGCACATGTTCAGCTCTAGATGACCACAAAGGCAAGAAAGGGTCATAGTTAATGGGATACTTGAAAACTTACTGTCCATATTGGGGGCAGTGCTAGACTGCAAGGGAAAGAAGCTGGAAGGACATTTGTCTTCCCTTTCCTATTTTGCATGCAGTAAGGACAGCCTTAGCACTAGGACAACACGATTTCATCCCTGCTTCTCAAGTCTCTCAGCACACATATCTGCCAGACATTGGCAAATACACTTGATCTCTGAAGACAATGAGACAGCCTCATTCAGGCCACAGCCCAAATACAAGAAGTCAGAATATTTCCTCCCCCTTTCAATTGCATGTGCTTAAAAAGGGACTGGCTTAGATTCTGGCTTGCATGGTCCCTGCTTTGAACTCCCCTGGCAGCACTAACTGGCTCTAAGGCTGATGTCATTGCAAGATCTCCACACTGGAGAGTCAGTCTCCAGCTGCACCATGACTGTGCAGCATCTGCACCACATTCCTCTTGGATGAGGAAGGGTGGATCCTCACACTCCGCCAGCTCTTTTCTGCTGCCCTGGATTCCTGCAAATATTATCAGATAACCCTGAGCAGCAGCAATTTGTGGGACACCAACCTGCTGCTCAGAGCATCAGGAGACCTCACAGCTGTCACTGCTTGGAGCAGCACAGAGAGTAAAGTAATTTTTGTGCAGTCTCCTCCCAGAGCTGTACCATCTCACCTGTGAGCAATGTGTAGGATCCACGAATAAGGACTCCACAAAAACTGTTTCAGGATCTGGAAGGTGGCAGCAATATGCCTCAGGAAAGTGCTTCTGTGATGCCTTGGAGAGACAGCTGGGGGTGGAAAGACACGACTTGGCATTTCAACACCCTGGCATGTCTGAACTCCTGTGCAACTCTCGGAAATCTGAAGGACAGATTTATAATGAAGCAAACAAAGCTGCACCAAGATCTTCTGAACCTGGACTGCAATCTGTCCACACAGATTCTGGAAGAGCAGGAAAAGGTTTCAGCTCAGTACAGAATCATGTGGCTTGGCAGACACTGCAGAAACATTGCCTGGAAAAGTCTGGCAGAGCCAGAGGTTCCCAGTTCAGTTCCTAGGCTGAAAACGACTGCTCTTCCTTCTGCTAGCAACTGATAACATCTTTACGGCAATAAAAACCATTTTTTTCTTACTTAGGCAACAAATTAAAAAAAAACAAATTATAAATTTCAGCTTCTGTTCAGTCTAGCACAGCAGCAACAGCAGCAGCAAACAAGAACAGCCCATTTTTTAATCAACTACTAACAGGAAGTCCAAAAATTGTGGGTAGTCTGAGAAACAGACTTTGGAAAGGATTATTTTAGCAATCATTAGATCTCTGTATAGTCAGTCAAAACATGGTCAATGTTACCACAAGCTTTTGTTCAGCAGAACACCATAGGAAATATGTTCCACTTAAAAAATATAATGTCACTTTGCGTTATATACTAATTAACAACATAGTATTTACTTAATCTATTTATTAGTAAGTATATAATAAAGTAAACTTCAGTTGAAGTGCACCACTGTCACATTTTCTCTCCTTAGAGAACTAAGCATCCCTGAAAAGAGATAGTTTAATGCCTGATGATTAGGAAGGAGAGAAATTTTCCTCTGCTGGCTGTAACCTGACATGACTACCAATACCAGAACATGTTTATCTCCAGACAATTATAGCTATTATAATGTGTTTAGGTGTAAGTACATATGTACATAGGCAAGTAGTAAATTTATATAGTAAAGGTCTGTGTGAAAAACACTTGATCCCTGACAAGTCTATAATGTGCTATAATACACACTTAAAGCACATCACACTATAGCACTTATTACTCCAGCAAGCTGGAGCACCTGGGGACTGCAGAACATAAACTTGAACTCCAGAATTCTCAAGTTCAAAATCACTGGTATGTGTTTTCATTGAAGTAAGCAAATTTAAGTAAATATAATTCCTCTCTGGAGGGGAGGGAGGGAGCAAGCAAGAAACCACATTTTACATATGAGGAAACAGAAGATTATGAGAAATTGCTTTTCTGCCTGGGAACTGCATCTTTGTATTGTAACACAACATTAGTTCCCAAAATGAACTCAACCAGTTTGTGGAACATTTGGTACAGTAAACACGATGACAATAAACAACTTGCTTGAGATCACACAAAGCAAGTCAGCCATCCAGCTTCCTGAGTCCTCGACTCAGTCACGAAGCACAGATCTGCACAGCACACTTGCTCCAGATGACTGGCTCTGCTGACTGAACACCAAGATTAATTGGCCTGTGATCACTGTGCAGACGTGCCTTAAACGGTTCTCAATCTTACAGAAAAACCTCTCCTTAGTGCTACTGCCTCGTATTCTAAAGAGGGCTTTCATCTCAACAAAAAACAGCTTGGAAAGATCATGAGGTTTGAGTGTTTGTGAAGCATCAAATTTTCATAGCAATGACTATTATAATTTTGTGTTTCCTACTTTGTTTCCCATTCCCTATGTAACTGATAGCTTCAGCACAGTGGCCAGTTCAAAGCTCTGCTATTCCAGGCCAGTGGTGTTTTTACAGGATTTTTGAGGACTGTTCTTCACCTCTGCTTGTTGGGATGCCAGCCTTTTCAGAAGTTTTCTGCCAAGGGCTGAGCTGAACCAGAACCTGACATGCATTCTAGGTTCTACTTGTCTTTCATACTTCTCTCTTTCTCTACAACTATCTCATCAAGCCATTTGTAAATAGTAATTGAAATTGCTTTGGAGAAGACTGAACTACTGAAGTGTAGTTGCCTGTTTAGGGAAGGAAGTACATGTACCTAAAGTTTCTTGCCTAGACACCTCTCACCTGCTCCTTAGAGCTCCCTTTCAAATCCTCTGAACAGCCTTAGAGCACTGCATGAACCACAGCACGAGGCACTTGCTGCCTGCCAGTGAGCAGTAGCACCCTTCTGGCCCTACAGAGCCTCTCATCAAACAGAGAACATCAGCACTGCTGCCTAATTCAGGCTCTCTGATAAACAAACAAACAAACAGATAATTACAGCAACAAATCTCTCATACAAACAGGCTGCATTTCAAGTATGTGAGAGAAGGGAGCTAAGGCCCCCTGAACTGGCCAGCCTGCATGGTCAGGCTTCTGCTGGGGCAGCTGAGCCCCAGGATATTTCACACCAGAACAAGCAGATTCAGCACTTCCTGCAGCATACTGGGGAGCACTGGTGCTTCCCATACTGAGAAGGGAGCCTGGGGGACTAAATGAATACTGCAAATCCACAAAGGCTTTGCAAAGGGAAGGTGGCTTGAAATTACACATTATGTTCCATTTGGTTAGGTATTTGCCATTTATGCTATTTTCTCTGGGGTGAGAGCAGGGGATGTGCTGCTTTTAAGGTCCTTTCCACAGAGCAATCAGGAGGCAGCTGCTGGAGCATAAAATTTGTTTACTCTGTGCTAAGCAAGCAGAACTTGCACGTAAAAGCAAAGCACAGACTCCATGTATCCAAATGATTTCAGCACAACACATCCTAAAGGGCAGAACTACACACAAATAACCTCCTTACTTAGACTTAAACCAGGTAATAGTTCATGCCTGTGGAAATACATGCTTCTTTACTCCATCCATTTCCTTCTCCCCTTCTCCTTCCCTGTCCATCTCTCAACAGACCTCCATTTCTGAACGATCTGTGTTGTACCAAAACTTTATCAGAACTGCATTATGAGGACAAGTTTTCTTTCAAAAGAATTATACCAGTTGCATGAGGAATTTTGGATGAAATGGCATCAACAGACTGTCACAATGTATCCACTGAAGTTATTTAAAATCTCCATTATCTTCTCCATGCTTTCAGGTAAGATAATAGCATCTAAGTACTTGTTCAGATTTTCTTCACTTTTACTGCATCTTAGGAAAAAATATCAAAATAAAATCAAATCCAGTAAGATGTCCTGAATCTTTTCTAAGTTATCCAACAAAGACCTTTACAAACAGAATTAATAAAGCCTCCCTAAACAACTACATTTACTTGTTTTTACAGAACAGCCCCAAGTGTGCCATGGAAACAGTGCAGAGCATGGCTTGAGCAAGTAAAGCTGGCTGGGTAGCAGCTCCTCAGGAAAGATTTGGGGCCCAGAGTCTCAGATTTGGCTTTCCACAGGGTTGCTGCCAGTCCAGTCAGAGGTGGGAGGAGGGGAATGAGCATGGTCAGAGAGCTGGAGCCCCACCAGAGCAAACCAGTGGCACCTTTGCCCAGGAGAACTCAGGTGCCAGTGCCAAGAACAGCACTGACTGCCCAACACGCCCCAACAGCCATGACAAGGGATAAGGGGAACCAGTGGGAGATTTAATCTAGACTTCCAGGAAGTATAATTTAAGATTCAATTTAGACCCTAAGAAAATGTGTCTAATGAATTCAGGCTGCTGAAGCAAGAGGAGGTGAGAGCCTGGAGAGTCTCCCTCATTACATACGATGTAACCACAAACAGTTCAGGTGATTGAGACAGGTATTCCTATGTCTTGGGACACAAAAAGCTTTCAGGGTCCCTTCTAGCCACACTTCTTCTCAATAACTATTTCCTGAATTTAATCTGGGGTTTAACACAACCCATATATTTTCTTTTCTGGAACATATAAACTACTGCAGTACTAACATCTGTTTAATGACTTGACTGGGCCACATATCTCTAATTTAGTTTCCTCACAGTGAAAATGGGAGTAGGGAACAAAAAAACACCCTTAAAAACCACATTTCACTTCCTTGTAGAGCTAAACTTCCCATTACCAGAGCCTAGAACATGGGTTAAATTAGAACAAATGACACTAATTTTAAGACTGGGAGGCTTCAAGCAGAAAAAAAATCCCAGCTAATTTCCTGAAAGACACAAAAGCTTCTTACTTTCTTGGAAATTGTAAGAGACAAATAAAAACTCTAAATCCCAGAATTTACTGAAGGCAACATTAAAGCAGCAAACAAGAGAGGATAACAAAATGTAATCTGTTTGCAAGGTCACAAACACACATCTCTCATCACTGCAGAGCACCACTGATTCTATAATTTAAAACTTGAACCCTGCATTGGTGTAAACCTCTTTACTTAATTGTTCCTTTAAAACATTAACCTGGGGCAACAGTGACTCAAAGCTTGGAGGATAATTCAATAAAGAGATCAAATGAAAAGAGATTTTTTTTTTCTACTTGTTAATCTTATTTAAATCTTAGCTGATCAAACCACTGGATGACAGAATTTTAAATAACGTGTACTAGCTTTCAACTCCTGTTACATGCCATGGGTAAAACTATCAATTGCTTAGCCAATTTTGCAGCATTACAAGTAGGTAGGAAAAGACTTTCAGATGATCTTGATTGCAGATAAAAGTGGGGAAGTGGGAACCTTTTTTTCCTCATGGGAATTATTACAAAACTTCTTCCTATTCACACCATTTTACTAATTTTGTCTACACCAAATCCCGAGAAAAGTAATTATTTTTCTTTGACTAATAAATATATTAATTCCCCATAAAACTACCATTTTAAGAGCAAGGTCTTCACAACATAAAGATAATAGAGACCACAGTTTTGCACAGGATGCATATGTGAAGTCACACTTCATAGAGGTTTTTCTTTAGTGTCACTGAAAACTACACTACAAACTTCCCGTATTATTGCAAGGGGGCAGAACTATTGCCTGGAAACTTTCTTTTTTAAGAAAGTAGTGGCTATGAATTATACTTCAGTAAATAAACATTTGCTTAAATGAATGGAAGAGATGCATATTAAGATGATCTGATTTGTCTACAGCACAGATCTCTTCTGCAAATACTTATTTTCACATGAAAAGAAGCAGCAAATTTTCTGGAAGACTGAAATAGCACATTACTGGGTGCAAATGCACTGAAAGCAGTTATTCTGAAAGAAAAAAGAACAACCCACATCGGTTTTTATAATCCAGTAGGTTTTAAGTGCTACAATTAAACAAGGTTGTTGCTGATCCTGTTACCTACTAGATCTGGGTGCATAATCCTACATCTCCTACTTTATTTAATGTAGAATGAAGAGCATTGAACAATGATGGAGAAAAAATTACATCTGAAAGCAACAGATTTACTTTAATAGTGGGTGAATCACGTTCCTTTTTGTATGAGCCTGTTCACTCAAGTGTTAAGTATTTTCTGAATTATAGAACACATAACCTAGCTTCATCCCTTCTGGAAAGACAGGTACTAAATAATTTACTGGTTGAGTCGTCCACCAAGCCACTTACACAAAGTAATCTGCTATCCTTGAAGCTTTCAGCAGACTTTCAAATGAGCTCAAAGAATTACTTTAGATAAAACTCAGAAACACAGGGGAGCTGCAGAAGTACACTGAAAGAAACTCTACTCTGTGGCTTATATTCTTTGAACAGGAAAACAAAATTGCATGTGTGTGGATAAAAGTCCATGCTAAGGTGGACTGGCCTGTAAACGAAGTGAAAGCATAGAGCAATACTGAGCAGACTCCTAAAACCCTTGAAGCCACAAGAAGGATGACAGAAGCTGTTGTTTGGGGGGTGAGGTGGGCTTCTGTCAGTGTGCAGAGGGAAGGGCTGCCTGAGGGAGCCTGAGGCAGGACGGAGGACTGGCAGCATCCCCGGGAATTCAGCAAAAGCCAACGCAGAGCACAGCAGCCAGAGCACAATAAACCCCTGGAGCAATACAGGGAGCACGCACGACTGTGTGTATCTGTATCTGTACACACAGAAACATTACAAGGCTGTGGGAGATGGTCATGCTGCTGTGGCAAGAGAATCATAGAAAATACGAGTTTTGGATAGGAAACCGATAGCCTTAACATGGAAAGAGTGAGGCAATATATTCTTCCATCAACTAGCTCAGAGTCCAAGTTGCTGTGTTCCCAATTTAGAAAGCAAATACAAACACAAAAATGAGTAGTGATGACAGATAACAGTTAAGTGTAAGTAACAAAGGTGAGTGTGGCCAGAAAAGAAGGCCTCCTTTAAAAATCTCAGCATGTAGAGGAGCTCTTTTCCCATGTTAATTGGATGTGCCTTTTTGTTTGTTTTTGAAATGTATTTCATTGACAAACCCAGTACAATCTTGTTATTCCCTATTCCTTGAAATTCATGCAACCATGAGGAAAACTTCTTTCAGGTCATGCATCACAAGAAAAAATTTAATTTACCTACTCATTTGATTGTAGATATAATTGCATCTTTGTTGCCCCTGTAAATTCCTAGGTTCACAGAAGAAACTAAAAAAGATCTACACAAGTAGAGAAAAAAACCTCCACATATAAAGTCCTGTCTCAAATAGAAGACACTTGAGGCCCAGTGGAAGGCTACAGACCTCACCAGCTTCCAATCTAAGAACTGAACATTTGAAACTCCGTTTGTAGCTGGTCCCTCCTTGAAAGAGCTGCAATGAGAAATCGAAAGAGAAACACAGCTAAATGTTTCATTAGGATAAAATTCCCAGTAGAACATCTTGTTCATCAGAAAAACAGAGCAGGACAGAAATGTAGAAACCTAGAATAAGGAAGTGCAGGAGAAACTGCAGAAGTAAGGATGAAACTCAAGTAGGAGGAAAAAAGCCTGGAAAGTTTTCCTGCTCCTTGCTCCTTGATTGGGGCAGGACTGTAGCCAATTGCATTGTCCAATAGAAAAAGATTTAACATTTTGCACTAAATAAAGCAGAACACTGCCTAAATCTGTGAGGACAGAAAAAGCACCTCAGATCTACATGATGACAATGTCTTGGTAAAACACCAGGCTGTGTGAAATCAGCTTAACACCTCACTGAGACATCAAACCTGGATATTTGTTTGACTTTTGATTTGGGTTTTACATTATCGAATATAATAGGACAGACTATAAAAAAGTAAAATCAAACCAACTTTCTACACTCAAGAATAGTATACTGGTCTTTTAATTTGTCTTGCTTATAAAATATGGCTCATTTAATAACAAGAGCCAGCATGTCAAGAATATTGTTACACGAACAGAGTATGTAACCCCTGAAATGATAAAGCCAAAATAAATACAAAGTGTTTAATTATGTGGGGCTGCTTGAACTAGGTCAGAGATTTTGGCCTCTGAGCTGTATTTTTCTTTTGGAAATTCTACTTCTTATCTAAGCTTACCAGCATTCTCAAGACAAATATCCAAAATTGTGATTTCACACAAAGACATGCATGTGGTTCAATTTCTAAATTACTTACGAATTGTAAAATTAATCTTAATAACTAATCATGTAACACTGCATGTCCTTTACTTCATGTTAGTGCTCAAACATATTGGTTATATAAAACTGCCTAATTATAAAACTGGAGAACCATTTGTAAAGAATTTTTTTTTAGAAACAAGCAAAAGGTAGCTTCAGGAAAAATCAAGAAATTGGTGCATTTTGAGACTGATTACTTGCAGTGTGCTTTGGTACAGATTGTTCAGTATGAACAAATTGCTTCAATGCAGATGCTCAAGCATGGATAACATCAACACCATGCTGGGTGAAGAGTGAGTCTCTAGACCAAGACAAAAATACTAACCAGGTGAAAATTTTAGGCCTGTATGTGTGCTTGATTTGCACACAGTCCTTGTGAGCCATGGACCAGGCTGCATGCAGCATTCCCCTCTCATTTTCCTTTAATGAAAAGGCAATGCATCTGCCACTGCACTGGTGCTGTTTACAACTTGTTGCTGTGTACCTCAATGGAAAGACACTGAATTAAAGACTTCAAGGCTGCCTCTTCACACTCACATTGCTTTCCCACAAAATGTAGTGTGACCACAGACAAATACAAGTTTGTGTGAATGTGAAACTGCTCAAATGAGACTAGATAAAATCTAAAGTGCTACACCATGTTTCTGTTTTCTCTAATGCAATTCAATATTCTTTCCTTACAGTCAGTGGGAGAAACTTTTTAGGTATGTAATCTAATCAGTGCTCCTTAATTATCCTTGACATATGTGTCAGTAAAATTCTGTGAGATGCTACTGTCATTACATCCAGCAGAAGCATGTAGGAAGAAAATATGCAACCATCAGTCTTAAAACATGAATCCATTCCTTAGGCATCAGGATCACTAATTACTGTGTCAAGGATGTTAGATCAGAACAACTATTGAGCAGAGAGCAGAGGAACAAACTTGCCATAATTCAGCAACAACATAAATAGTTGAAATAATACATAATTTAAACTCTTTAAAGAGACTTACACAAATTAAAACAAAGCAGAAGCTATCTCCTTATAAAAATTCACATTAAGGCTCACCAACTAACCAAACTGATATGCACCAGAAAAGAGGCCACAAGATTTCTAGACAACAGGTTGTGAGAGTGAATAGGCAGCTTACAGAGGAGTATGATGCTACTGAAAGCCCATCCTTGAAATGCATGTGTTAGTCTTGCATTTGACAAATTTCCAGAGGCATTTTTTGGGGCACATTGTTCATGTAAGTATTGTTTTTTATATTTTAAAGAAAAACAACCTATGAATTCATAAAAGCTAATTTTGACAGATATTAGCTTTTGGCTTTTTTCAGCAAAGAAAGAACACAACTTCAGCAGTATGAACCAGAGGAACAATACAAGTCTGTTGGAAAATCAATCTATGGTTATATATGGTTATATCTACTTTCACAAGCAGTGAGTTTAATATATATAGACTTCTGCAGCAAGACATTTGGTGTTGTTCACCTAATATCCACCGTGTACTTGTTTTGAGGACAGAAACCCTGGACCAGCTCCAGTCTGGTCCTGTGAGCATTTGGATTGCAATTAGGTATGCTGCTAGAACTTACCTTCTGGTTTATTTTCCATTTAAAAGAAACCTAGTTTGTTTCACAAGACTGCCCCATGGAATGAGTCTAAGTGCTAAGCAGACATAACAAGAAAACAAATTTCAAAAATGCATTAAAATACTTATGTGGATACACACTCAACCAAAGGCCAGAACAAACTCAGTCGCAGGCATTTATATCCAGAACATTCTGATTAAGTCTTCTTGCTCCCTCCTCACCCATATATTCCTTTCCTATAATATATTTTAGGATGTCAGTGAATTTTTTTTTTTCCAGTCTGGTTTCCTGCACGTATGGTATGCAGAATCCAGAGGAAGTCATCTCCTATCAACTGGATGAATCTATTGCTATTGTGAAGTCTTGTGACAGAAGTAACAAAAATTAGCATTTTGATTTTTTCTCCATGATTTGTATAATGTTTTTTCATAGTCCTGACTTATCCTATCAGAAATTTATTAAATACTTAAAAAAACAAGGTACAATGTGCTACAAAACATTCATTTACAGATGGAAGAAAATTGTAAATCTTTCACATAAGAGAGAAAAAAAATATTCAAGAGTAAGACAGGAATATTAGAAACAGCTGCTACATATGTAATTACAGAATAAAGCATTTAACTTTGTTTTCTTCTTAATGTACAACTGTAGTAAAAGCATGCAACCGCTCATGGCAGAGGGGTTGGAACCAAGTAATCTTTAACATCCCTTCCGAACCATTTTATAACATAGTGAATACAAAAACAGCAGAAGAACTTTGAGATGATGTTTTAGTATTTCAATTTCATACATGTAATAAAATAGACGCTAAACACTTACTGTTTATTTAAAAAATCAAACACCATTTGCTTTCCAAAAGATTCTTCAATTGTAGTCTCCCGAACCTGTGGAAACTTTTTTGCACTTTGTTTTTCCTTTCAATTTAGGAAGAAAACTAAGGTACATAAAAATATTAGGCATCTTTTGCATGCTAGAAAATTAGTTGGTCAGCATTACAGAGCATGCTTTAATCTTTTGTGACCTACATAGAAGGAAACTTAACATTTCACTAAAAAAAGAAACTTTGTCTAGCTGTGTCCCTCCCATTCCAGCCAATAACCACCATCAACTGCTCCACTACCACAAGGCATGTAGCAGGGCAGACACATTAGAAATCCTGTAACCAATTTTCTGTTTATTGCAATGAAGTCGTGGTTTGCCTGCAAAACCATGACATCCTTGAATTATCAACTGTTTCCAGCACAAATCCAAATCGTAGCCTCGTACTAGCTACGATGAGGAACAGGAAATAGAGAAATGAACTTTGCTGTGTGAGCCCACCATGCACTAGCGCTCTCTCTCCTGACAGAAGACTCAGGAGGCAGGTCCCAGGGCCTTAACACCTTTGCTACCAACCCCTCAGAGCCACACAGGTGACAGGAATCGCTCACAGCCTTCACACGAACGAACGCTGCTGGAACTGCAGTGCCACCGCCCCGGCTGAAGTTCTCCCTGTCCTCTGAAGCTCATTCCCTAGCAAGTACAACCTCCAAGTAGTCCAGCTCATTCCCACTCTGAGCTGGCAGTGCCCAGGGCAGCTGGATCCCTGCAGATTGCCATGGACAGACTAGAGAGCACAACCCCAAAGTGAGACACTCCTGAGTCTGCTTTTCTCAATTGTAGATGGTGCTTTTAAGGGGAGCTAAAGGAAGGCTACAAGAGCTCTCCTCAACTCACAGATCATTCGGCCAAGGTGTTTTAAGGTGGTCCCTTCATAAGGGGACCCTTTCTGTAACCACACCTAATACACACAGATAAGTTCCAGCAGCTGTTACCAGCTTTGGGGTTGAGGAGATTTAAATTAAGGTTGGTTAGTTCTGTTTTTCCAGGTTTTCAGGAGTGGCAATGTAGCCAAAGTTGGGAAGCACATAAAATACATCAAGATAACACTGTCTTTAACAATTTGTTGCCAGTGGAACTCACTTCATTATACGTTGCTAAGTAAACATATCTCTGTGGGACAGTTCTTTCCAGTTTTCAAACCACAAACTTTATCTACCCTGTAGTCTTAATTCTGATTTGCACAATAGTCACAGAAACTCTGAATTTCAAGACTCAATTAAATTGGTGAGACTACTGCTTAGGAAAACACTTCACTAAAGGGTGAGCAAATTTAATGAAGGCATCACCAAGAAACACTACACCATACTACACCATTCATTTTTCTAAGGCAATGGCACTTCTGGTATGGAAATATGGAATGCTGAAATGACTAACAATATGAAAATTCAAAGTGCTAAAAAGCTAGTGCCATTTTTATCATAGTCAATGTCCTTATATTCCTGTCAATTTCTAAGAAGTCAAGACTTCACCTGTTTTTATACTTACAGATGTATTTTCAAAACAGAAATAGATAAAGATATTAAGGGAGAGGAGCTTGAGGGCAAACTAACTTCTCACATTTTCCTTACCATCTTCCTACAATTACTTTCTCTCAAAAGTCTGACCTAATTTTTTTTCCTAGAATGACTTCTAAGAAATTTCTCAGAAAAAAAAATAAAATCAATGAGTAATTGTTGTTTTGTTTTTTTAAAAAATATTGTTTGATCAATATTGACAGCTGTCCTCATTCTCTTTCCCATGAGGCTTTTTTGTTTATACCCCCTCCCTTTCCCTCCACAGCTTACAGGTAATTCTTCTTTTCCTCCATGTCACCTGATAATCTCTGTTCTGCTTTCACTCAGACGTCTCCCTTTCATCTTCTTATTCCTGTCCTCTCTGACCTACCTCAGAAACAAACTCCTATTTAATCTCCTTAGAACATCCAAAACTTGTTCTCCCCAGATTGTCTTGTTTGTTTTGAACTTTCAAATTGTATAGTTGAATGTTAACAGACAGCTGCCTTCTGGTGATGGAACTGAATTGCTGCAACGACTCACAATTAATCTAGATATCCACAGGTTTAAATAGCTCACTTAATCTCATGAGCCTTTTGGTAGCCTAGACAGTGCACTCAGATGTCAAACTGCAACATCTTTGCAGGCAGGCAATCAAAACCAGGGAGCCCTGACCCAGATGAATCCTGAAAACTAGGACAGCTCTAATTTAAGCCAGCCAAATCTACATCCAACTGTCTAAACCACATTTCATTCATATTTTGGGCCTAGAAGTATTTGAAACTGCGTTGAAGTATACTACTTAATTTCATGCCAGTTCCTAAAACAGGATCATTTGGACAGCAACTGAAATTTAAATCCAAGGCTCAGACTGGTCCATGGGTGAACACACCATGTTCAGTTTCAGAGTACCACTGCTGATAAGGAGAAGAAGGGAGAGAAAGAATAAGTCAACAAATGCATGACAGTTCTGACACATAATTTCAACAAGAATATAGCTAAAGTAAGGATTGGATTTCTCTACAACATTGTTGTTCTTCAAGCTGTACTGAACTTGGAAACAAAAAGACAAATAGAAGCTCTATATTGTTGGTTATCCAGTGAAGTCCCTTTGTTTAGGATTTTTAAATTAGGCAACCATTTAGCTACCGTGAACTGTTACAATCACTGGATAGACTGAAAAAAAAAAGAAAAAAATCTGCATTATGACAAGTTGGTCATTACATTTGTAAGACATAAATTTGTCTTACCCTTGTCTTACATCTTTGGCTTTATGAGATCAGTGTACTTCTTGTGGGTGCATTCACTAGGATCAATTGCAAATCAGGTAATCTTCCATTTCTAAGATTATTTTTAAGGAACACAAATATATCTAGCTGTATCACGAGTTTACAGGAAGGAACAAAAAGTTGCTAAAGGATGTACTACAGTACAAAAATAGAGAATACTTGGACATTTATTACATCACTGTTTAACTGCTATGAATATAGAACTCCCTTTCAAGACAGAAATATCTTTGAGGAATCATAAAGAGCCTTTAAAAAATTTTATGAAGCAATGTATTTCATTCTACAAAGAAGATTATATAGACAACTAGAAGGGGAAAACATTAAAAAAAAACAAAGCAGAATAAATATTTTAAATCAGATAAACTAACCAATTTTTACAACTTCAAAGACTTCAGGCTTTTAAGAAAAAAATATTTACTCTTCTGAAAATATCAGTTTTTCTTCTAGATTTATAAATCAAACATGGAAAGAGCTATTTAATAGTAGTATACTGTCACAGAAAAAAAAAAAAAAAGAAATAGAAAAAACCCTGTGCAGTACTCACAAGGATTATAATTTTGGATCCCTAGTGTGCATGCTCTGTAATCATACTTCAAAATAAAATATCAACAATCAAGTCTGTAGAGAAGGTGATGAATAGTTACTTTACTGACTCATTCTGGATATATTCACAAGTTCCAGCGAAAGGAGTGTCCAGGACTGAAGACAGGTGCGATGCAGGTGAGAGGAAGGGACCAAAATCCCTGTTAGAGGCACCTCGAGGATGAACCTGCTGCTGAATCACCGACTGACTGCTGCCAGCCCAGGGCTGCCATCACCGACCCGGATGGGCTGGGACCCAGTTCCGAAGCCTTCCAGCAGATGTCCTCGCAAGGCAGGCGTGTCTGGGAGGTTCAACATGTCACCGTTTAAAACAGACAGATGGCGAGGAAAGAGACTTAAAATAGGGGTGATATAAATGTACAAATGAATTCAAAGTATTCAGTGTATTCTCAAAAGCCAAATTTCAAAACATAGGAAGCATGTTTAAAAAAAAGGAGTGTCATCTTAGAAACTAAAAGAAAGTCACCTGAACAAGTACACGTTTGAAGCAGCACATCTGTTTCCACCAATGTTTTGTAATTCTTACACTTCACGTGTAAACAAAACAGAAGGTTCAGAAAATGATGGTGAAAAGCACGAGCACAAGGCAAACAGCATAAAGACTCTAATCCTGTCCCCCTCCCTTCTCTTTTATGTTAAAACTGACACTAATTTTATTGTGCACAGAGATTTCCTCACTACTCCCTAGTGGCAGTGACATACAAATGTCACAAAGTTGGTATTCTTGGAAACATAAAATCCATCAGCTATTTCAGGGAAATATAAAAAGAACAATTTCCTTAAAATAATCATTCTCATCATGACTTGTACAAATGGAAAGTTTTGATACCACATTAAAAATATTTGACTTGCCCTTCTAAGTAGTGAGTAATGCATCCACAGTTAACTACCCACAGATACCTATGAGAGAAGGGAATGATTCATCAAGTACTGGTGTACAAACTCAAAGCTGGGATTCTTTACCCAGGTCAGTCAGACCAGTATCTCCAGCCCTCAATCCATTTTAATGTTTTAATGCAGATAGATGCTCATGGCTTCATACCCAAGAAGCCGTGTCTGGGAAAGGTGAAATCAAGAGCATCACTGTCTTCTTCAAGAGCAGACACAGAGGTGCTGAAACTCATGGCTTACTGGGAGATCAGCCAACTGGGACATGTCAGTCACTACACTCTGGCTGGTGGAAAGAACTCTAGACTGTCCCAGCTTCTGTAAAATGCGGGGAGGGTGGTTACAATAGCTGGGATAGACTTATCTGCCAGAGCTTCTTCAGTGGCTCAAGTAATTGGGACAGATTTGTCTGCCAGAGGTTCTTTGGTGTACCCATTATGGCACTTACAGACAGAAAGCACTGCTATGTTCTACACACTGAATTAGGTCCAAGCTAGCATCATCAATTCTAGAAATAGAGTGCTCATGAAATCTTACAGGAGTGGGGATTTTTTCAGTATCTTGTCTGAATCTTCAATAGCATGCGTGAATGATTTTCTGCAGGCTGATTGTTTTCAATTCCAACAACAAAAGCGAAAAGAAGAAAGATTTTTAGTTTGGAGTCAGTGAATGCCTGTGGTCAACAGTACAGAACTGTTACATTTCTTAACTGGCGAATGCTTTCATGCCATAGAAGCATCACATAAAGCCCATTCAGCACGTAATTTGCCCTAGGAAAAGAAGAATCTAGGTAAATACAGTATTAAAGCTATTACAGTTTTCTCACTTTAACTAAGGTTCTCTTCAGCTGTCACAAAAAATACTTATAAAATTCTCTTTAACCTCTTAGTTGTGCATTACTTAAACAAGTAAACAAAAAGCACAGCAGAATTTCAAGAAATCAAGATTTCCATTTAAAATATCAAAGGACAAATACAAATGACGAACGATGTCTGGGAAACAGCTACAGACTGTAGCTAATTTAAGATCACTTCACTAAGCTCTGTCTTTGTCTTGAATTTTAAGCCACTCACCCTTCAGCCACACTGAACTACAGTGCAAGCAGAAGTTAATTCTACTGGTTACAAGTGAAGACCTCCTATGGGAACAAATACACATCTCAAACAAAACCATAAAAAATGGTGAAGCAATCCTAATTGTTACCAGCTATTCCTCCATAGCTCTGGTTTTATCATGTACACATATTCCAGTCAAATCTTTACAAACTATGTCAGCAAGTCATGATTTCCCCCTCTTTCCCCATGAAAACTGTGCAAGGATAACTGTACACGTCCACGAAATAGAGGATGTCATTTTATTGGCGGTCCACAGGTAATTGTATCACATTAGGGAGTGGAAGAATTTTGTGGTATGGCACAACACAATACCTCACTTAAACACTTAAACAGAAGGTTAAATGATATGCAACATGATCAAATCAGTAATTCATCATCTTCTAGGCACCACTGATTAATTTAAAATAAAATTTAATAAATTGAAAAAATATAGTCCATTAATTTGTTTGCCGTACTGTCTTTAAACGGAACAGCACTTCGAAAGTCACAAATAAAAAAGCAGCACTTTCTCTTAATACCAACACCACTGTAACACATACTGTAGCGTGGCATGCAAATCCACATCTGCAGTCTTTTGTTTTGTATTAACAAATGGAATGGTAATTTTCTATCTCAAATATTGGTAGCATAACAGCATAACAATCTGTAAGTGCAGGTCATTCTGGCCACAGGTGTGGTAAGCCGTAACAAGTGTGTATTACAAGAGCATAGAACACAGAGCATGACACTTACACCCAAGAATCTCTCTCTTTTGTACTGTACATGGTGTTTGTTACAGGCTGACTTCCAACTCGCTGTACCCAAGCTTCAGGAAACAAGATTATTGACCTTTTCTGGTTTTATTTAAAAGCAAAATGCAGTCACCATCAAAGCACAACCTGGTCAAAATAATGCCATAGCTCCATTGAAAAAAATTAACTTGTCCTTTTAGTAGACTCCATTAAGTGATAACGTTTCCATTACAGGCATGTTAGGAAGCCTTACAGTGGTACTGCAGTGTCATTGCTGTTAAGCACAGATTTGTACAGACACCAGGAAATGGTGTGATGTTCATAGAAGCTGTTCAAACTGAGCTAAGCTTTACGAGACCACGCACTGAGTCTTCATGCAACGAGTCCTGGCTGGCCAGGCTCAGGACGTGCATTGTATGGCTGTGTGTAATAGGGCTTCCACTCTGCAGCATCCCAGGGGGTGACGGGGCTTCTTCAGGAGTGAGAAACTGATGGCCTTCGTGCTCCTCTTTTAATGGTATGATGTCTGTCAAACCTGAATCTGAAGTGAGATTTGGCATGGAAGATGGTGGTGTCGGTTGCCCTAGAGTCAGAGTTGCACAAGGCCCACTGATAGAAGTCTTTCCTGGTAAAGGGAGCTCTTCACTAGTTATGCTTGGCTCACTCTGTAGGAGGGGGGTGGCAGCAGCCTGCAAAACGAATTTAGTGCTCTGAATGCACTGATCTTGGTCACACTGCAGAATGGAAGGGTGTCAAAATCATATAAGGCAAACAAAACAGAGAAAAAAAAGGGAAGAAATGGATAAAAAAGTATGGAAAAGAATGGGATGTGAAGAGAAAAAAAGAAAGCCATTAGTATCATTCCATGGTTAGCCACCCAAACATCCCATTGCATGCCGCCCAGGAAAAAAAAAAAGAAAGGCATGCATAACTGAGCCAATGCTTTGGATTATTATCAAAGTAAATTATGATATACACTTATAGTGTTCATTTAAGGGTTCTTTAAAAAACACTAGGCAATTTTCTTCTTTTAACTGGTCTTCAGGTGCAGGAATTAACTTAGCACAGAGGTATTCTAGAACAAGAGTTCTTTTGACACAGGTTATCTTACACAGCTAGTAATGAAGCTGTATGACTAAAATTCATTCTCCTCATAATTTAATAAATTATATATAAATTCTAGAGAATGTCATACACTGTACTCCATACTCCAGAGGATGTGTAGAAACCAGGCAGCACTGCAGATGCATGGAGATCAACCTTAATGATTTTTAGGCTGTTTCTTGATTAATCCTAACAATGTGACGAATCAAGGTACAAAACACAAGTTTTCTGCCAAGCACTGGCTCAGTAACAAGCCAAATTCAGCATTATATAAATCCAGTTAAGCTCAGTGACTGTTACCAGAAATGTTTTTTTACTTGGCTCTACACCATTCCTAAGAACTTTTTATACAAAATTACCCCCCCTTCCTTGAGATGACAAGACAGGTATATATTTCAATAAGCTCCAGCTATTTCAATAAGTTCCAGCTACCTAAGTGGGTAGTATACTACTGCCAAATCAAGTTTCTTTAACATGAACTGGCATGATTTTTGAGAGTTTCTGAGGAAAGAATATTTGATTCATAGCCTGATCGGTTATAACATTGCAGTTTTCCAAATTCATGTTTGAGTCATTTGCCATAGTGCTGATCTGGCTGGGTAAGAGAAACACTAGTCAGTGAATAATACATCTACAAATGCAATGATGGACATTTGGAGGCAAACAAGCAGAATAAAAGATATATCCAGAGGAAAGACATCCTATTCATGGTTATTACTTCAAATATTCTGTTAAAGCACTATGTTCTGCTCTATGACTGACTTCTTAGATTTTTATCAAATTACTGCATATTACAGATCCATCATCTGTTCAGATATTCCTGATCATAACCATTGTTACTAACATTACAGCAATTCCCTAAAATGCCCATTTCAGTTTAATAAGCCACTGTGACACACTCTCTGAAAACTTATCGGAAGACTTTTTCCTCCTTTATTGTATGCTGAAAACCATGATTAACAATGCTTCCTCTATTTTCAGGTTCTCCAATTTCACCACTGAATAGCTTGATGATGGATGCACACAGCTAACATTCAGCAAGTGTGCAAGCAGACTACTTGGTCATAAGAGATAGGTAGCGTTTAAAACACATCTTAGAGATTTAGGACTTCCAGATGGATTGCTTTTGACAGGTAGAAGCTCAATCCTTACTCAGGTACCTATTTCCAAGACTTCTGCTTTCAGAAAGATAAACAGACTGACCTCCTGCTACATAAATTGAGTTCATTTAAATTGCAAGCAATCTTCCCCCCACAAAATGATGAACAGCCCCAGCCAAACAACTCAAGTGGTTCCCTATCATTTCAGAGGGATTACTCACAGGCTTAAAGCCAAAACCTTGCTTAAGTACCTTACTAAGAAGAAAACTGTCAGCATCTTTTAAAGTCAAGCTTTCAATTAGTAATTCAGTGTGAATAACTCATTCTTGATTAATATCCTGTTATTCACACCTGCTTATTCAAATTAAAACTTCAACCAATCTTACTATGAAGACCTTAAAAATATGTTAACTGAATTTTCAAACTTCAAAAAGACCAACAAAACCTATTTCTTCTCAAAGGCAGTAGCCAAAGAAAAAGTGAAATAACAAAGAATGCTTCTAACCATTGAGGTACACTGAAAACAAATAATGTTAGCAGCTGACTTATTGCTTTAGTGAACCTTCAGCTCTGATCTTCAAAAGGAAATCATTAACGTGTTCCAGGCAACACAAGTACACAGCTTTGTATTCGCCAAAGGTAATTTACTTGAACTCATTGTATAATCTGAATTAATTTTCTTCTTACAGAACTCTATTGCATTTCAGTTAAATGAATATCAAAAAGATAAAGTAGCTTCATAAAGCTCTATTAAATAGTGTTATAAACTTCAGGTGCTGTATATCTCTTAATTTTCCATGCACTGGTCACTTCCCTAAAGCCTCTCCTTTCATTTAGATAAATTTCAGGTTTTCTTTTTCTTGTCTGCTCAACAGTGATCAACACGAAATCCTTATAAAAACAAATACAGGCTGCAAAGAACTTTTGAACAGGAGTGGTTGCAGGGTCTAATCCAGAAAAAGTATGTGTTCCATAAGGCTCTCAAAAGTATCTGTTTAAAAAAACACATAATATACAGGTAGACTATTCTTGAGTCTGAACAGCCAACACAAAACCAAAACAAGGAAATCAGATTTGCTATAGGGTTGGCACGGTGGTTTACCCTCGATTTCGTTATTTCACTCTTGACTGAATGAAATTTAGGGCAGGATGTCTCAGCTGCTACTAATCACATGAATTATCCAACACTAGAATTTCAAATGAAACAAAAAAGCCTACGATTGTAAGAAAAAGGAAGCTAAGCATTGAAATCCAAATAACTAAAAATCTACTGCAAAAATTATTCTTATTTCAGATATGCTGACTTTATTTTCCACTTAAAATTTCCGCTGTTTCAGAGAAACAGCAGATTCTTAAGGTAGGACAAATTTAATAAGTTCTACAAGTATAGAAGTTCAATTAGATATATGCACAGAAATTTTTAAATATCTATTTATTTCTACATAAAAAGGCATAAATTAAAGCAAATTGGCAAAACCTAGAATTCTGTGTTAATTTCACAAATAATAAATACAAACAACTAAGGAAAAATATTTTTCTTTTTTTTCCTGAAGAAAATCTGTTTTTTCTAAGCTATGCAGAAAATACATGATAATGTTGTACATGGCAATATATTTTTCACATTTCTAAATGTGATTATTTTGAAATAATCAGAATTATTTACTTTAAACATTAAATAAACTTAGTTTAAAATTTCCTAAATGCCAGTAACATTCAAGGAGAAAAGCAGGTTGAATAGTCTACAATCTCGGAGTAAAATACAGAGTACAGAGGAGGCTTACAGTGGAATGAGGCCACAGGGAGGATGCTGAAATACCATATTCTGGATACAACAAATGGGTAAAGAGCAGAGGGATGGTGCTGCGTAACCGTTCCCAGCAGGTGTAGGATTTCACAATCAAAATCACATTGTGGATATTGTGCAACAACTGAGCTACAAACCCCACCAAGTCAATGGCTCCACTATCAAGCAGTACAGGGCATGAGGAGTAGATCTATGAAGGGGAACGTCTCAGAAGGCAAATGGGAAACAACACCTGGCCCAGAGACTTAACTTCAGACTGGAGACTGTTTGTCCTTATGGACTCAAAGTCTGAGAATGCTTACAGCAGCTTGGGTGCATTCCAGGGATGTATCTTCTAAAAAAAAAAATTCATATGCTCCGACACTGCTCTGAGATGTGAATGAAAATGCAGTAAACCATCAAAAGAATTGCTCCTAAAACATATCTCAACCCAAAGCAAAATGCTGAAATTGGTTTGCTTGCATGTGCCTGTAACCCATTCTAATGGTGAAGTAAAATGCATTAATGAAAAACCTCTATCAACCTTGACTGTGGCAACCTTGACTTGGTGAGAGCCCTGGGTTATGTTTTGGGCATCTGAGAGATACATCAGTAAATATAGAAGGAAACAGAACTCCCAGCAAAACGGAGCCACGATCCTTGCCAATTCTGTTACTGTCATGACAGAAATACTGCTAATAATGAAAATATGAAAAGCAAAGGAAAAAGTACACTAGGATTGTCAGAGTTCCTGAGTCAGCTGGATCTATTTCCAGATCAGTAACAGAAATACTTCAGTGAACATGTGGGAGAGGACTTTCCTGCACTTATCACTGATAATAAATGTTGTGCATGCACTACAGTTCCTTCAATCTTCAGTAGAACATATACATAAGAAAACACTTTAGAGAATTTGCATCCAGGAAAGGAAATGGAGAATTAGAAACAAGGGAATTTGGCACATACTGAACTACCTACACACTGAAGAAGGGATGCCCAGGAATGCAGGAATATAAGGAAATTTCTTAAAAACAAGGAAATAAACCTGTCCTGACAGAAGCAAAGTCTATCACTTTATAAGGCTTTAGAGAATTCCTAGAGACATCATAGTAAATATAAAGTAAACTAATTCCTCTAAAAAACTTCATGAAGTGAGACAGATTCTGTGTTTCCTCCTAATGGATTCCTTAAAAATAAAATACTCCGTATAAAACCCCAAGAATCAACTCCAGCTCTTGAAATAAAAGTGGTCCAGACCTAAGTAGTGGTAACTGATAGGTTTATGGGTAAAGAACTTTTTTCAGAACACAAAGATAATAAACTCTAAAATGAAAGAGAAAGAATACATTACAGAGAAAATTATTATTTCATCATGGGTGAGATACTGTGCTTCATACAAAAAAGGTCTTAATAATAAGGAAAATATTTAGGTAATTAAACTAATGATGAGGGTATTAAAAAAAAAATCAGCAATAAAATGCAATAGGGAAATACTTTGGAAACTACCAGATCTACAGATTATGAGCTCCAAGTGAGCATGCTTTTCATGTGCATAAGGATACTAAGAAGTTGGCAAATGAATTTACCAGACTAATTTCAAATTATATTGGAAAAGAAATTAAAAACACTGGGAATGCACCAGGAAAATAATTGTATGTGCTTCCAGCCTTCATGGAAGTAAATATAGATTCAGCTTTTAGTAAAACAAGGTAGATACTATGGAGAGAACATGAGAAAAACCTCTTCTATAAAGACCTAGAAAAAATGTTCAAAATGTTCAAAGTCTCAGAGGTAAAATTACCACAAAAGCTGTTAAATACAGAAAGAGTGCCTCACAAATAGTATCCTGAATAAGAGATAATGTATTGTGCTGAAAACCAGTGCTTGGCAACTTTACACTTAGCCTGATATTTATTTTGAACTTAACTGCCAAAATGAGGCTATGCTGCAAGATTCATTAAAATAAATGAAAACAGAATATTATACTAAGCAACCCATAGGGATTTAATGAGGGACAAGAGACTCACTGAGTGAAACACAAGAATTCTATTTAGAAAGCCCCAAGTCACTGACTCCTGTAAGGAGCTTCTGAGGGCGCTGAGGTTGTTTAGCCTGAAGATGAGGCTCAGACGAGACCTCATTGCTCTCTACAACTCCCTGAAAGGAGGTTTTAGCCAGGTGAGGGTTGGGCTCTTCTCCCTGGCAACTAGTGACAGGACAGGAGGACATTGTCTTAAGCTGTGCCAGGGGAGGTTAGGTTGGACATTCAGAAGAAGTTCTTCACAGAAGGAGCGATTAGACATTGGAATGGGCTGCCCAGGGAGGTTGATGGAGTCACCATCCCTGGAGGTGCTTAAGGAAAGACTGGATGTGGCACTCAGTGCCATGGTCTAGCTGACAAGGTGATGTTTGGTCAGAGGCTGGACTCTATTTCAAAGGTCTTTTCCAACCCAGCTGATCCTGTAAAAGATTTGAGGGAAGAAAGGGAAATGAAAGAGGGAAGGAATAAGAGAAGACAAGTGTGAGGGAATATGCTCATATAAATCTTTATTTTATATCAATGGTGGAGAGAGATATTTTAGCACACTATGCATTAAGCAGGGTAATGTTTAGACATGAAGATCTGATGTAATACATTCTACAATAAAATCAAGAGAGACACACCACAAAGGTGTACTGAAACACACTTCAGACTTCTAGTAATTTATTTCTTGTAATCAAAAGCATTAAGCTTGCTAAAATAGTATAAATATCTCTGATGATGTATAAACGGCCAAACTTCTGCATTTGAAAAGTACTACAGTCTACAGCTATGATCACATAGCTACACATGCTATGTATAATCTACACATGCTCCTTTAAGTCAAGGAATTTCACTTTGTCTGTCTTATCTGAAATCATAATACCGGCTCCAGTACCAGATATGCCCCCATCAACAGGGAAGGGAAAATAGTGTTAGAGAGACAGGTAAACTAAGCCAGTCTTTAACAGTTTACAACAAAACTCAAGGGAGAAATTTTAATGCAGATAGCCAGCAGTCCTTAGAAACCAACTGGTCTTGGATACAGACCAAGAGAAAAAATGCCCTGAGCAAAACAGCATTACAGTCTTCAAAAATATTCCTTCAAACCAAATGTATTACATTTTTTATGCTTTTTCTAAGAGGTCATTTTCAGGAGTGAAATCTGCACATTTCCTAGTGACTCTTGATAACTGCTAAAGAACCAAGGCTTTTCACAGCTCATGTGGTGTAGTGTTCTAGAATATACGAAGCAATGTTTAAAGAATTTGTATAATTTGAGGCATTACACTCTAAAATTGCAACAAGCACCTGTTTGACTTAAAGTAATACCATAACATTTCTCCATTTCTAGAGACAAACTTTGTCAATTTTCTACCAAACTGGCAAAGATTTTCTCATTAATATCTAGGGATAATGATAGTGTCTAAATTCTTACAATGATAAGAAAATTTAATGCCATGGACACATGGTGGTTTCATGATCCTCACAAATAAGAAGCCTTGACAGCAGAAGAAAGCTTGGGTAATCTCTGAAAGACCTCAGTCCATTTCTAATATTTCCTTTTTTTTTTTTTTTAACTCCCCTTTCTCTCTTCAGAATTATTATATTTTGAGTAAAATTTACATAGAGAATTACATTGTTCAGCTCAACTGCACCTCAGAAGATTCAAACTTAATACCATGTCTCTAATACATTTTCTTATTAAGAAGACTAACAGATCTATTTAATTCTCAAAACATTAAGTAAAACCAGTTTAGGAACTACAGCAAAATTTTTATAAGAGTTTATCAGTGGGACTAAAACTAATCTGTTTGGGAAGAGCGCATATTTTCTTCTTTTGTTCAAAAGAAAGGCTGAACTATGTCAGAAGGCCTCGTGGCTTCCTCCTTTTTGGCAGAGGGAGAGTATCCGTAATGACTTCTTTGACAAAGTATTAGAACCCACATACTGTGAAGATATGTGGACAACAATTCAGAAATAGGCACATAAGCAAGATGGTTGCTGCCTTCAGAGAAAGATCTCTTTCCAGTTATTCTCTTCTTCTTGGCACTGGAAATCCTATGTCCATTATAATAGTCAATGCTACCAACAAAAAAACAAAGTAAATACTATTGGCACAGTTTCACAGATGTTTAAAAAACTTTTGCTGTAACAATCCAGTTGCCATTTTTTGTTCAGGCTCAGTGTCCTCCTGCTCTTCAAAATATTTCTCCCCTAGAAACTCCTCTTTGTTCATTTTTGCTTTTTAAAATACATTAGTCTACGCAAAACTGCAATGTACAAGTAAAGGAGGAAATAGAGTATGAAGAAAGTGCTACACAAAATAACAATTAGCTGGAAAATGATGAATCAGAGTAAGTCCACGATACTTGAATATTCCAGTTCAAAACACAGTAGGTGTCAACAGCAAAAGTCAAAATGCCAGTATATTCAATAAATCAGCGTAGAAAGACCTTTTTTTTTCAGATTCCATGAGCAGAAACTATTACACTGTGTGAAACATACATTAAAAAGAGCCTCGGATTTTGTTTTTTTTTCTTTACTGTTATTAAAGAACTCATTCCACCCAGTGTGTCAGTTGTATCCAGTTAGTTATTACTTGATTAGTTCACATGAAAGTGGAGAAGAGAAACATTCACAGGAATCTTGATGAACAACACTATGGGATGGTTCCTACCATGTTGCTCTGAGACTGTGTGGCCCCGTACATGGTAATGCCATTGGATGGTCCTGCTAACTGCGGTGTATCTGGCTGTATAAATCCTCTTCTGTCAATTAAGCTACAGAAAAATCATAATAAAGGAAAAGTATGAGAGACATTGCTGATCAATAACTATCCCCTCTCAATAAAAAGAACAACTTTCCATCATACAACAGACCTTAAAACCTCACCAATACCTTCTAAAGTCTCCTTTTAGTCAAATGAAGTACTAGACTTCATTTTCTACTCATTAGTAGGGTGCTTGTTCTTTGTGATACTGCCTGTCATATAATCACACGTACTGCTACTTTTTTGATTTTTATCACAGAAAATAGACTTAGAAGCTTACCAGCAGATACCACAAAACCTAAGAATTTTAAATCACAGGTGAAAAAACAAGTGACAAAACTCACTTAGGGCACTTTGATTCAGTATCTCTTCTAAAGGTTCTTTTTTTTTACCAGCTTCCACATCTAAATTGAAACTACTTAATCACAAAATTTAGCAAGAATCAAAATACCTCCCTGCAGAACCTCTCTATATACACATCAATGTCTAAATAAGTAATGTTGCTACATGGAATTTAGGAAAAAAATGCACAAACTATGCTGAGACAGAGGAGCCAATGCCAGTCTGGTCCAATTGTGTGCTGCTACTTTTATCAGCCTACTATACTTTTTCATATACTGAGAAACATGATGTAGTTTTAATAAAGATTTCCATTTGGAGTCAAAAGAACCTGAAGCGTGGCATTGAGCTTTTATGTCACATACTTTTATCAAAAGTAAAATGGCACAATTAAAAGGTTGGCTTCAGGCAACATCCATACAGGCAGGAAGCAGAGCCAGAGCTATTCAGTCTCACTTCCTTGTGTGGAAATCTCTATTCTGTTGTTTCCTCTTTAGGAAAAGATGTCAGTGTCCCTTGTTGAACTCTGACTGCTCGTAGAAGAACCACCTCTGACATTCATGACAGAAAAGCCAGAAATCTCCCTCCAATTAAACACCTGAGCCACTAGATCATAAAGTAATTTACTTTCTTTCTTCTTGTTCAGATTCACAGCTTTGCAGTTCCAGGCAAAGCAAAACATACCAACCAAGGAGTAGGCCACAAAATTACAAGTTTTTCTGCCCTCTCTACAGTGAAACTGGCCCTCTGCTGTGTATATAGTACATGAACTGCCGAATCACTGTGCACTGAATAAGAAAAGAAGGAAGTTTTTCTGTCTGCCAGTTTTCTTTCTCTAATCTCAGCTCTGTGCTACATTTTCTTAAAGCTGAAAAAACATCTCCAACCTCAAATACATAAATATTTCAGATTTCCAAAGGTGAAAGTGTATTCAGCAAAACACAATCCATTATGTGTTCCTTGGAATTGCTTTGGTATAAGACCACCAAAATCAGTTTAATGTGTGTATGTTAACCGTATTAAATTTTAAAAAATACTGTCCATTTAAATATGACATTTCAGAGTGAAAAGACAAAAATCAACAATTATCAAGCTAGTTGCAGATTTAGGTTCCTCAACTCTCAACTCATGTCACATTTGTTAAGGTTCCTCAATTCTCCTCAACTCATGTCGCATTTGTTAAGTAAGTAAAAGTTTCATAAACTTCCAGGCTGATCTTCACGCAACAGCTAACTACTAGAAATCTCTTATTGTTATAAGCTACTAACTGCAGTGGTGAAAGTGCAAACAATAAACAAGCTTATTTCTGTTTCAGATCTAATTTTACAAGATTTGACCACTAACTTAGTTTAAACACAATTTACCGATTTATCTCTTTACCACAGAAAAAAAACTTAAAGCTTCTAACGGACACTAATCCAAAACTTTCATTTTGTTGAGTAAACTCAAATAATAAAAAATAATAAGTTTTTCATTAATAATCACATGGCTTAATTTATGCTAACAATACTTTGATACCCTTACCTTGGAGAGAGGGGCCCACAGAGAGCAGCACAGCAATTAGTAAAGATGTTGCCGTAACTGTAGGGATTATAGTTTTCTTTACCTCTTTTATTTGACCATGATCCTTTTATCTGAAGAGATATGAACAATATGCATTACATGTAATACAATACAGAAAATGGCTGTGAGAAATTAAGGTTGCAACATGCTACTTGCAGAAGAGACCACAGAAAATCTATAATGACACTTTCCAAACAATTTAAGAGCTTTGGGTTGTTATGAAGGCTGGCCCCTACAAGCACATGCTTTACCTCCACAAATGTAGACAACCCACAATCTCAAGAGATCAATACAGTCGAAGGAGGAATTTCAGCATCTAAACATAATGGTCCAAGTTCAATTTTACAGATATTATAGCATGTGTTACAGAAGAGACTCAATTGCAAAATATGATTAAAGCCAGCAACAGAGCAATTCTTTTCTATACTCTTGGGTTAGCTTTCAAGCTGCACACTACCACATAACATTATCTTCCCTAAAGTTCACAAATGGTTCTAAAATATTATAAAGCTAATGCAGCCACTGCTACCTTTTACTGCATATTACATTCTCCCTTAGATAGTTTGCTTTTCTGTTTATGAGATACTTGACAGCCTGAGTAAAACATCCTGTTGTATTGAATTGAGAATTTATGTTTTAAATTAAATTACTGAACAGCATACTTGATATTCAGACATGTTCCACTGCTGCAGTTCCCTGCCAGCTATCTTTCAACAATCCAGAATAGACATTTATTTGAGGGAAGTGGGTGGTAGCACACTAAGTCCATCGAGAGAGACAATCTTGGTGTAAACCTAATAACCGAGGAATAACTGAGTGTATCATCTGTCTTATTAACAAGGTAGATTTCTTTCAAGACAGGCTACTTGCTCTTACACTTGATTCTGTGCCACAATTCATTTTGACTCTGCTTGGGAAGTGTTTTTCTGGTTGACTGATATTTACTGTAAAATGTATAATTTTAACTGTGACCTTAAACAATAACAAAAAATATTTGACAATACTAAAGTTATTACTTTTATATCTACCAGATACCTATGAAAAAGGTACAGCAGGAAATGACAATAAAATAACTTAAAGCTTTTTTTTTTTTTAAAAGCAGTGCTTTTCTTGATCACTTATTAGATTTCCAAAAGCTTTACATACCATTAGCCCCTTAGCTAATTTTGTTTTCTCCTTTCATTCATTACACATTTCTATTTTAGTTAGGGAAGGACACATGAAGACTCCACACAGTTAAGCATAATTCAACACCAAAGCAAAGGAATTCTATATGCAAAAGAGACAGCTGTAGAAACTAGAAAGTTGACCTTTAAATTAATGATATACTCCTTGCCAGAGGTTTTGGACCTCAGAATGGCAAAAAAGTTTCAGAGGTAAGATAAAATAAAAGATGAAATTTTTCTTTAGAAAATAGAACACACTTTTCAAGTTTTACAGTAAGCAATTTTTGAGTTAATGAATATTTACCACTCCTAGTGAAAATGAGATATTGAGAAGTACTTATTAATTTCCTACTATTTAAAATATACTTGTTTATCTCCTCCCTCCTATATTTTCCTATTTCAAGACAGAGATCCTACATGCGTAAACCATAATGGATACTATGTATATAATGAGCACATCTTCAAACCACAACAAATATAGCAAAAATATTTCATCTGATCTTTTGAATCAAGCATGACCATATTACTTTGCTTCTTTCCTACTGAGGTATTTACAAAATGATGCAGACATGTCTGACTTGAGAAAAACCTTCTTATTACTATTTAGAAATATGTAGAAATATACTACAAACTTACATCTTCATTTGTTGTTTGATTGGAGCTGATCAAATATGTATGAAAACCTGAGAGGCCAACAATGGACCATACTGAGAAAAAACACACCACAGCTTCCAGCACAGTAATTTAAAGTCAAGGAAATATATGCAAATGGGAAAAAAATCCAATAACAAGTAGTTAAAAATCACAAAATTCAGGGTAGTCCACAGGTCCTTTGAGATCTCTGGAGTACTTCAAAGCAAAAAATAAACTCTAGGCACCTGCCTAGCCCAGACACAGCACCACCCCTGCCAAACAGTGAGGAGTGAGTGCCCAGCCTGTGGCTATGAGGTGCAATGTTTAGGGCTGCACACCCGCCATACACGGAGGGGAGCTCGAGGGGTGCCTCACGTGTGACTTACAGGGAGCAGCACAGGGACATGTCCAGCAGGAGCACCCTCACCTCCAAGCGAGCAGCAGAGGATTGGTACACTAGGAAAAACAGTCAGCACTCAATATTGCAGTTTATCTAATTCCTTTAACTATGAAGGAGTCACCATCCTAGAAGTAAGACAATGAAGTTGCTTCTAAACTTTTTAGAATCAAGCATAAAGAGGAACTTGCCAAACTTTCTGTAGAAGGCTTCCTTCTATAGCTTTTATTTATTTACACAAAATATCCATGAACTCAAAATACATCTGCTTTGAGAATTCTATCTTAAATAATGCTTCAATTTTTCTTTTTTCTCTTAAGGAACACAAATCAACAGAAGAAAAGGCTTTGGTTCCTATAAAAATACATAAAATTAATCACTAGGAACAAAATGATGAGAATAGGATAAAAATAATCTGTATATTAACCATATCAACCTTTAGTGAAGTCAGTTTCCAAGACAATGTCAACTTGAAATTTTCCAGAACAAGGGCATAGCCTTAGAACACAGAAAAAAACCCCTTATCACTGAATCTATCAACAGAAGAAATAAATATGATAGCTCCTCACCATTACAGAGACATGGCCTGGAAATGGCATGGATGGACATAAATACTTGCAGTAAAAAATTCTAACATTAGTTAAAAGTGAAGAGTTTTGTATTGTAGGGCTGGTCATCTCTAATGAACTACCTGAAGTGTCTGTGTAATTTTCCCTAGAAGCTATTTCAGAGTGGTTTAAAGCCAGGAAAGAGCCATTTACATTTTGAGCAGATCTGCTCCAAAAGCAGCAGGATGGCCAAAGTGCACTGCTGAGCAGCACATTCACCACTCTCTGCCTCTCATTTCCTCCTCAGGCTCTGTGAAGTCAAACCAGCACAAGACAGGAACTCTGACTCTGCAATAGCCACAGCTAAGGCAAGGAGTACAAGGGACAATGGGTAAGGAAACAGGCTGGTGGCAGGGGGTTCTAAAATGTGTGAAAGAAGGAAATAGCCCAAAATATCATGCACAATACAAAGTGGCTTTGAAAGAGTAGAAATAGTAAGGAAGGTTGCAGATGAGCACTGTTGGGTAGAATACACACACCAGGAAGATCCACCAGGTCAGAAAAGAACCACCCTAGAGGGAAAAGAGCTCCCTGCAACCTGAACATATCACTAACAGGATGTTCCTCACCACAGTTACACTCAACAGGGTACTGAAAAGTGAGTTTCTCCCTTTGTGTCATAATTCCTACTGGGAAAAAAAAATTAAAAAAAAGAGGAATTCCTTTCAGTTCAAGACCTCTTCAGTTCCCCACACAATGATCGAAAACCAACTTGAGAACAGCAGGGGTAGTTTATGTCAAATTAACAGAATCCACTAATTCAACCTAAGTCTATTAACTATAAAATAAATACAAAAAAGCAATATATTCTCAACAAAGTATAACCTCCCAGCATATTATGGTATAGTATCTTACTAGCATCATCCAGTACAATTTTCCCTAAGTATCTCATACAGGGTAGTTGGCAAGATTAAAATGGCCATGTTCTCTGCCTGAATTGGCTCCAAAGCACCATTCCCAATACCATTTGGATAATTTAGTTTTTTACTGTTATTAATTGTCCAATGTATCACTATCAAGCCAGGCATTTCTGCAAGATGTGCTACTAAGCCTTTTAAAGCAGCACATCTCTGAACACAAATTATGAATTATCAGATCATTGTTCCTGTACAAAAATCCTCAAATGCATAAGCAATTACCTTTTGATTTAAAGACAACTGAAACCTATTTTCAGTTTGAAAATAGTTTGAAAGAATTATCTTTTGTAAGAATTGACTGTAATTGTTTTAATTGGATGCTGTTGTTGTGCTATTCAGAACTATTTGTGGTTTTTAAAATTATTTGTGCAAAAAAATCTGAACATGACTTTGCTTAAAAAGGGAATTTATGGCTCAGTGATTCTACCTGATGAAGACAAGCACACAAAAAATGTATCTGCAGAATCTGGCACTTGGGAAAATTACCTGGAAAGAGGTCTCTATTCACAACTATGAATGTTTTCTTCCTACCTTTGTGTGGAAAAGCAAACTGTGTGAGGCACAACGGACAAATGGGCAAGAATTCCTTTTACAGTGTCTGTGAGAGGGTAAAACTGTTTATTCAGACAGGAACCATTCAAAACATACACATAAGCAATGGGAAGCTTACTGTCTGTACAGAAACTAACCAGCAGCTTCAGCAGTTTCCCACTTTATGTTTGCTGCTTTCTGACTCCATTCTCATTGAGTATAAAATACATTGAAGGTTCCCATGAAGTGCAGGGAGCATTTACAGAACAGAACCACAGAATGGTTTGGGCTGAAAGGGATCTTAAAGGTAATACAGTTCCAATCCCTCTGCCATGTGTAGGGACACCTTCCACTCGACCAGGCTGCTCAGAGCCCCATCCAGCCTGGCCTTGAACATTTCCAGAGATGGGGCATCGACCAAATCTCTGGGTACGCTGCTCATATGTCTCACCACTCTCACTGCACAAACTTTGTTATGGTCAATCTACACCTGCTCTCCTTGAGCTCAAAACTTGTTCTGTCACTACAGGCTCTGCTAGGAAGTCTTTAAGTTTTTCTTATGAGCCTTCTTTATATACTGACAGACCACAATGAGATCTCCCCAGAGTCTTGTCTTTCCCAGGCTGAACAACAATAGTGTCCCTGTGTATGCAATTTACACACTGTAAATAATAATTTTGTAACTTAATAATAAAATAGTAACTTAACACAAGTTGCTATTTGAAAATGACTTCTCTAAAAACAGTTTCAGAAACTGAATTCTTCAAGGAAAGCATGTTGTTTCTGTTGCTCCAAAACTACTTTTTCTATCCTGAAAATAATCAGCCATTTTGGATACCTTCAATTGTAAAAGCAGAACAATTCTTGAATATTTTTAGTGAAACCACAGCATATGATAGTGTGAAACGTATTTATGAATTCCATCACAAAACATGAAGCATATTTCATGGACATGGAAACTACAGCTCTCTGTCAAGAGAACTGCTCTGCAAAAACATGAAGAGTAAAAACCACTCCAGGCTACAGTCTCTTTCCTACTTCCAACATGTGGCAAGAAATCCTACTGTGCAGGAAGTGATGAAATCATTAACTGATAAAGTCTAAAAGCACACATTCAACAATAGCAAGAAAACAAGCAAAACCATCTCAGATGTTATTTTGCAACAAAATCTACAATATGTTTCAGTGAAAGGATATCTTGCAGGACTGTCCTTCAGAGCATTGAGGAACCCTGTTTGTTGAGAACCTGTAGAAATAGAATTCAAAATTACCAGCCAAGTAAGAAACTGGACTATGGGCTGTTTTTTTACTATAGTTAAAACAATTAACATTTGAAGATAACCAAATAATCATAGAATAGATTTACTAATATGAATCTGAGAATATGTTGCTCAGCATCAACATCAAAAAAGCCCTTGAGCAACTTATCACATATAGCATCTGCAGGATATTTTCTCAGTCATACCAAATTGATGCACACATACTTTCCCATGAACAAGATTTCTGATTACCCCTGTTCTTTTCAGACCTAATATGGAAACAAAAAATTATAACCTCCTGTTTTGCTTTGAAATACTATTTTTTCAAAGTAACTTTTTGACTTGGAAAATTTATTCTATAAACTCAGACTCCCAACTTTCCATCCTTTGCTTTAGAGGCAAATCTCTCTTGGTTATAATTCTGCTCCTACAGCTCCTACACAGAAGATTTTTCTAATAGGTTACTGTTGCCTCTGGGCAAATAAAAGACAATCTAGTAGCTGAAAAGAGCTCAAAAGAAGCATAAGCTGATCAAGTAGAAATGCAGAAGCATGCAGAGCAAAAAAGCACTTGGGTTCCATAACCATAAGATATTATTCAAAAAGGGTGATTTGGCAATTTTCTGACTGCAACAAGTGAATTTGTTGTAGAAACTGACTTAATGTGACATAGCTACAGGCACACAGTTTGAACTTTACTGTATAACATAAATGATTTAAATGCATCAGGCTGAAAGTTTTCCCCACAGCAAAAATTTTCCACTTAGCTAAATTCATCTGAAGATCAGCATGGAGAGAAGAATCTTGTCTTGACAGGAATAAAGAAATATATGTAGAATTCTCTAGATCTACCTAGTCGATTTGGCTGTTTATTGTTACAAGTGCTAAGTTACTTACCTTGTATTTCTGAGCATTTTCAGACTCCTATAATTGGTTCTTAGTCTCAAGGTACAAGACTAATGGAACTTTCCCTGCCTTCTTACTATTCTTAGCATCCTTAATGGCAATGGCAGCAAATAAGTGTGATTTCTATAGCGTACTGCTGGTCACACTCTTCCAAGCAGTGCCCAAAACACCAGAAGGGGAAAGGCTGTTCACTGCAACAAACAGCTGAAATACTGATGCCTCAAACCTCAGAGATGAGTAACTGCAAAGACAGATACTACTACTGGAAATGTGTTCAATTTGGGGAGAGGGAAAAAAATCTTGCATGACAGTACCATTAGTAACTGATTTACAAATTAGTTTTACTATATTCAATAATGTTATATGTACATATTCTTAAACCTAGAAAGAGCAAATTTTCAATGTATGCCTCAGAAGGCTACAGAAAAAAAAAAGATTTATCTTGTATCTCATCACCACTTAGGCCCACCAAAATTTATAAAATGTCAGCTTGCAAGATGTATTACGAAAATACAGAAACTTTAAAAATTTGTCTAAATCAAGAGGCATTAAATTAAAATAATTTTGCCAGGACTTGTGTATGACTTTGAAATATTGTAGGAAGCTCATAGTCTGGGGTCTAAAAACCAAGACTTCCTTCAGCCAAGCTAACAAATAGCAGTCTATGCCAACAGCAAAGGTTCCAATTACGTAACTGAGATTCCTGCTTCATAGTTAGCATCAGCTAAAGAAGTGAAAAGCTACAAAATACAACAGAAATTGTTGAGTAGTAACTGTTAGAAAGGTAGACAAGAGGACTTCTAGAGGTATGGTAGGCCCAAAGAGAGTGGAGTGGTAAGAAAACCTTATTTGTAAAGAACTCTTCTTTGGACATTGTCAAGACTATAGCAGACAAATTTGAAAGTTGGGCTTGAAGCTCCAGTGTATGAATTAAACACCAAGAATGAATCACATTTCATACCTGCTCCCATTGCCTTTGAGGATTGATCAATCTTTAGAGCTTAAGGATGTTTTTTGTTGTCTCATTCTAGGTAGATGAAGCTCCATAGCAAGAATATTTTGCAGCTGACAGGCAATCCAGCATTTAATATTTACTATACGTAATCTACAACACCTACACATTGCTTAAATGCTTCTCAACTGCACAGGGCTGAATTAATTGCTCTGCTCGTTGTCTAAATCATACTCAAGAGTTAGGTATGGACACTGTAAATCTAAAATCCACTAGATAAACCTATTTAAGATACAAAACAAGAAATATTGATGTAATTTTGATAATTCATATACTGAAAACTAAAGAAAAAGCACTGAAGTCATTCAGTGTCCCTCAAGATTACATATCCCAGTTCTAGCCCATGAACTAGATTTCTGAGCTATAGGAAAGCCTCTCAGTGCTTGTATCATAGTTTTGTGAAGAACAAGTAAGAGTAGGAATTCTGCTCTTTAAAATACAACTTTTCCCTGCATGTTATAAACAATTCCAGAAATTGAGTACAATCTGACATATTTTTCCAGTAAAACATTCTCTGAATATTATCATTATCAAGTCAGCTTTATAGATGTGTTATATACCAAAATTATTATTCCTATCAGGTTTCTGTTGCAGTAAAGAACACAAAGGAATAAGCAGAATAAATTACCAAAGTGGTTAAAGAAACACTCTTCAAGGTAATATCCTATATAATTAGTGAAAAATATAGAATGCCCTTCTAGGCTAGAGTGGGTTAAAAAAACCTCAACATACAAAAGGTATTTAAAGACAAGTCATGTAACCTGTTACCATAAACGTCACCATCATCATCATATAGGAGCCAGCAAAATTAGTTAGGGGTATGGAAAAAAAAAAGACAGTATCCAAAAGAGTTTTCACCTCAATCCAGAATACAAATAAAAATCAGTCTCAAATGCATTAACATTTCTGATTCACTTTATAATGAATTGGTTATTCTCAGAATGTCTGTGCAAATGAAAATAATGTGTTAAAAATAGGGCTGAGAATGGTGTAAAGCTAAACAGCAAACTACAAAAAGTATAGCTCCAACCTATTTTCTAGTAATTTACCTCTTTGTCTGGATGGCAAGTGACCCATGCTTACAGTTAAAAAAGCACATGGAAGTTCTTTAGATAAATGATACTACCTGTATACTTAAACATACAGTATATGTGATGCTTTTCCAATGAATCATCCATAAAAGGACAAAAAAAATTAAAAAAAAAAATAAATTAAGACTGCATTAAGATAAAGTCAGTGCCAGGCCAATGACTACTGAGCAGTGCCTACTATAGACCAGAATGGGACTCATTGAGGATTGTGAAGCTTCAGAGAAAAGGCAAATAAACAAATAAATAAATAAATAAACCCTGAATGATCAAAATATTAACTTAAAAAACTCAAGCAAATGGCTACATACGTAATCTGATTTCACCAGCATACTTACGAAGGATGACGTGGGTGATAACGAATGCAAATATAAAGACTGTCAGAAAGGACAGAGATAAAATAAACATATAAAAAAATCTGTAGTTTCTTTTCCCCACACAGTTGCCTACCCAGGGACAGTGGTGATCAAACCGTTCTGAAATGAGAGGCAGAAGAAAAAAAAATGGAAAACAATTAATAAAATGCTGTTTATTTGAAAAAATGCTCTCTGAATACTATATTAAAACTCATGATTTAACTGGCATTTCCAAAGTAGCCACAGAGAAGTTCTTATTTAGAAAGGAACAAAAAATAGAAAAGAAAAAAAGGAGTACTTTAATGAAACCTCACAATTTTTAAAGAAATCAAAGCATGGCTGAGGTGAGTTCCTGTTAAACTAACAGCCTTATTGTGACAAATTGTCTGGTCAGACAAGCAAGCAGGTATTTATCCATTGTCACATGGAGCATTAGCAACTGTTGTATTTGATTTTTTCAAAACAAGGTGGGTTTTTTTTCCTTCAGTGCATCTTCTACTCAAACTTGGAATTTCTGAGTTTCTTTCCTTTACATCTGTCATGATCACACCTCTGGCTTATCATATCCATCCATTATGGAGCATGAAATATTTACACCTTCTCACTTCCTTTTATTGCTTCGCTCAAGATAGTCTTCATTCTAGACCACCTATTTTTCCACTTGGAGTTGACACTGTCATACAAGATCATTAAAAATAGCAAAATCATTCACATCAAACATTTTTCAAATGTTAAAATTTAAATACATCATATAAAAACTGGTAATCTGCATGCACTGTTACTCTTTGCACTAAAGGCTCTGTCTCCTTTTCCCTAAGTGAAACCCTTTCTCTCATTCATGAGACAGGAGAAGGCCAGGATGGACCAGAAACAAG
Source organism: Thryothorus ludovicianus (assembly GCA_013397245.1). Taxonomy (NCBI): domain Eukaryota; kingdom Metazoa; phylum Chordata; class Aves; order Passeriformes; family Certhiidae; genus Thryothorus; species Thryothorus ludovicianus. The sequence continues at coordinate 893,603 of VZTB01017334.1, forward strand.
TGTCCCCAACATGGGGGAAATGCCTCAGGGCTGGAAAGCTGCAGAGGGAATGGTTTCTCATCAGGCAGCCTGGATCCACCCTCCATGTCCCAGAGCTATTGCCAGGAAACAAACTTGCATTTCCTAACTTTACTCTGGAGAGATTACGCTGACAGAATTTTAAGGATTTTTTAAATCAAATCCAAGACCATATGACAGATGAATTCATGCTGACTCTTTCTTTCACTCTCTGATCCTTGTCCAAACCCTGGTTTGTTTTCTGTGGCTTTTATGCCTCCACTGAAATACTATCAAACTATTTGTAATTCCACAGGAAAGTCGAGCTATAAATCCAAAGTCCTTTAAGCCCTGTGTTAGAAAGGCCCATCTGACCAAGTACACCAGATTATTTTAGTTATGGATTTATGTTAAAGGCCTACATTAGAGGTTTTTCTTGAAGGATGTATTTAGTATTATCTTAATTTAAAAAAAGTCAAAGCAACATGCACAACAGATTTCTGAGTCCACCAGACTTTCAGGGGTTTTTTTTTTAAATGGTGTTGCATGACAGCTGTTTGGACCACATGTTTCTGCCATAAATCTGTTTCAAATTCCAAGAGGGCTATTCAAGGTGAAGTTACTGAACTTTCTTAGGATAAGGCTTCAAAATACTTTGATTGAGTGAGTACTGCTAAGAATACCAAGAACTAAGCCCTCTGGGTAGGTGACACTACCTTTTCTCAGTGCACTACAGTTGTATTCCCAATATAACTGATAGTGCATTTTAAAAGTGTTTGTGTTTAAATCTGTGCTTCTGAATGAGCCCTCATATTCTGATAAACACTCTACTTCATTTAAATTCATTCATACATACAACTCATAAGCAAACACCACCACAAAGAGGCACAGCTACAGAGCCATTTTAAAAAGCAGAATCCTAGAGTATTTTTGTACCCTACTGCTAAAAAAATACATTACGTGTCTTGGAAGATGAATTCCATAGTACACAGATTCATTCTCTTCTATGCTGACACAGTAGGAAATGAATTATATTGACATAAAGCTGTTTCTAGCCATGAAACAACATTCAGATATACGCAGACATCTATTTGATGGATTCAGATAAATGCAGACAAAAACACACACATCCACACAACCCCTCTATAAACTCACACTCATATATACACACAGTCCTTACTGAAGACTGACTTGGTGTTTTTAACCTATTTGTCAGTCCTCTTCAATTTCCATCTTCAAACACTCCTGGTAAACTGAAAGGCTCTGTTTTATCAATAAATACCTTACTAATCATTGTGAAGCAAAGTAACTACCTAAGATACTTACAAAGGACCTAAAAGGCTGGACACAAAAACCACTACTATAGTATTAAACTGGAATCAACTCTAATGAAAAAAGAAGTATATTAAAAGGTTTGCATAGAATCTTATGATAAATTTGGTCTCATTTTTCTCAGTCAGAAAATAGACAGGCATGTGCCACAAAACAGTATAATTAAAGGCAAGACATTATTCTACTCAGCAGAACACAAATATGTAAATGTAATTTAAAGATAACAGCCTTACAACTTGTGATCTGCTCTGCTTAGTTATTAATGCAGGAGAAAACTGCCAACCCTGGCAAAATAAAGAGACAAATACTAAGCAGAAACCTCTAATGCTATTAAGAAATATAAAATCTATTAAATCTGGAGCTGTTTCTTCTTCCTTACAAAAACACATGACCCAATAATTATTAATGAAGAAGTAACAGTGTCTTAAGGTTCATCTCCAGCATTCCAGACGCTTGACAACTGAACAACCAATTTTATAAAGGAAGCTCTATCTGACATTTCCACTGGGACAATGTTGGCAGCAAAATTAAGACAACTTCATTGAGAAATGAAAAAGTACTGATGCTGAGAAAAATTGGAATTGCAGCTCTCGTGAACTTAAAAGGCAGAGCAAATAGAAACACAATTTCTTGTGAAAAACAGACTAGTAAGAGGTGACAACTGCAGATCTGGATAGTTAACATACTACTGTATGCAAACAAACATTTGTGGCAAGGCTAATGTAAAAATATTTGAGGCAAAGACAGACAATTAAAATATTGGTAATATAAACTCTTGTTAATATAAGTGTATTAGAACCCATAAATGACAGAAGAAGAAAGTTGAAGTACTTTATGGATAGAAACATAGTCATATATCATCCTCCTACACCCAAGTTTAAACAAAAGCAGCAAGATATTTGCCTTCTTGATGCTGTATCTTGTATCTACCTGATCAAGAACTCCTGATAGAAGAAAGGGCCCAGTTTCTACCATTTCAGCAATTCTGTGAAGTCTTTTGCCTGGTGTTTACATGGCTCGCCATCCTTAGGCCAAGCCTGGTGTTCATTTTACCCTGCAGGGAGCAGTTTGACAGAGCCAGATGACTACGGCTTCTTTTGCCTATCTCCTCAGAGCACCTCATCAGACAAACACCAAAGCTGGCCCAAGTGAAACACTGAGAACACACTGCCAGAGAATGGATGAAATAACACCTTCAGAAGCAGCTAAAAGTTAATTCAGCCCAGTCTTACCACAGATTAGCAGTTATCACCACTGCAGGAGTAATCCAGTTTTGATTAATTTTTCAGGATATGAGATCAAAAGCGGAAGTAAATAAAATAGACTGAAAAAATGTCTGAAGAGTTTATAAGGTAAAGGATCAATGAAAAGAGGAGATGAGTAAATGGAGACTATAAATGCTGCTGTACAAGTCACAGAAAACCAAAGAGGTAAGAAATCTTGAACTGTCAGTAACAGTAACAGAGACTATTTCTCTTCTCTTTCCCAAGTGATCAGCACCTTTGAATTTAAATAACTTCTGAGAATAGCTAGCACCCCCATAACTAAATCCAAAGGATGAGGCTTCATAAGATAATTGAGCCAATTTAAAACCTTAGTAGCAGTGAAAGAGATGGTCAAATGCTGCCCTTCCTGCAACTTCATCCCACTTCCTTCTTTCATTGTGTAAGCTGATGATGAATCAGGTCAGTTCCCTGGACTGGCAGGAAATTAAAAACAGAAATTATTTTGTTCATTGATGAGTGGGAAAAACTGACTTACCAATGACTGTGTAGTACTAAACCCTTTGTGAAGAGGCACAAAGAACAGAATCATGGAAATAAGGAAAAAAATAAAAAAGGAGGATGACATTCAAACCCCTTTGGAAGAAGCAAGCTGTCAGCATGACTCAGTGGTCTCATTAACGCTCACCAAATAACCTGTGCTAACTGGATGACAGAAAAATACTACACTTCATACTTTCAACATTCCTCATTTTTTACCTTCTCTGAAACAGTTATATTTAAAACTTGCATAAGAAACATTAACCGTTGGATATCTCAAATAAAAACAGAACTGGGAACACTTCCCATTTTATTAAGCAATGGTCTTACACATGCAGCGTTTCCTTCAGAAGCCACACCAAAGCATGTTCCTTGCTGCTCAGAACCAAAGAGTCAAATCTCTACTTTTCCACAGCACAGCATGTAGACTCCTAAATACTTAAACGTTCTGCTTCCATTTTTCAATCACTACACTCCAGGAAACCATGCACAAAATGACCCAAATGCTTTCCTTCCCTTTTAAAAACATTTAATGAAAGCCTAATAATTTACAAGGAACGCAAAATCATTTTTAAATGGAACATTTGTAGACCAGCTCGGCCCTTCAGTTTGCAGTATTTATGAACTGTTTCCTTTTTTCTTTGCTCAACTGGATCACTGCACACCAGCACACATTTTCTAAAGCTCAGTGTGAAGGTAGGACTCAAAGACAAGAAGTCGACAGGTGCAAAAATATCTAGGTCATGTTACTAGGAGATTCCAGCGAGCACAAGTTAGAATTCACTTGCTAATTTTCCCACCCTGTGGAAGTAAAGCATGGTAGGGGAAAGGCACAAATCTAATGCATTCCCTGAATATTACCATCTTTATTTAAAACGTGCAAACATGTATCCCATGACTGGAAAGAGTCAAGAGCCCACTATGCAAACCCTGTGTCAGTAAGAAGTCACATTACAGCTCAATCAACTGGGCCAGGATTACTCAAAATTACTTTTGATAGTAGCAGTAGTACAACACAGGACTACAATGTCCATTGTCAAGGACTCACACTGAGTAATTATGTACAGAGACTGACACATCTGCATGTATTTATAATGATGACAATTAAAGCTTTTTGAAGGACTATGATGTCATGATATGACCACATCTATTCAGGCTTCTTGACTTGACACTTTGTACGACAAATAGTACTTTCAGAATTTGATTGCTCTTGAAATGTTTCAGAAAACAAATGAGGTTTTTTAGAAGTCCATGTAAGAAATATGTTTTATTACAAAGAGTATTTATTTTCTTCTAAGATAACTTCAGTCCAGTCCCAACTGCTGAAAGTGATGCAGACATGCACAAAAGCAAATATAACCATTACGTTAAGTCCTTTACAGTCAGTTCAAAATATCTGATAATATAACATTAAAAAATTTAATCCAATATTCATGGTTTATTCATAAAAATTATTCTTTGCTCTGATGTTCAGTTTCACCCACTGAAATCTTCATTCCTAAGAAAATTATTTATTTAATAATATTAAAAAAACCACCCCCACTGATGGAATTTGCCATCAACTGGCAACAGTAATCAAATACTTGGATCAATTTAACTTACACACTATTCACCTGTCTGACAGTCGTTCCCCTGACAATATCTTTGCTGTGAAATGAAATCTGAATAGAAATTTATATGAAAAAAGCACTGAATAGCAAAAGATCAATTGCAAGTCACATTTATATGCATGCTGATGTTATTTTAGAACATCTGTTATGGAGAATGCACAATGGATCCTTTAAATCACTGAGCTTCAGCACTTTCATACAATGATTCCAAATCAAAACATCCCACAAAAACCAAACAGAAAGAAAGAGTCTTTTGGCCTCATGTTAACATTTCAGAAATACTCACCAAAAGTTTACTCCAAATTACATGCTGGACACTAATCCCTATAAGGTGATGCAAACTGAAACAGGAATGTAACACTGGGAAAGATGGGAATCTATTAATGAAATAAGTTAATAATGTGCATGGGTATCTACAACAAAAAGTCAATCAGTAAAAGAAACACAAGGGGTACTTAATATGTATTTCACTCTCATGACTCTTTAAACTGTTGAAGACAGCTAAGGTATTTGGGTGGGGTTTTAAGGAAATAAGTTGCAATGACAACTTTATGCATGCTAATCAACTTCAACACTTGCAGACTATTGCTATTCACAAAAAGAAAATAAACATGCTTAATTTTCAAAATAAAAATAGCAATCGATTTATTAGGAAAACATCCAGCCATTGCCCTAGGATAGCTCATAGTAATTAAACTGTATTGTCACACAGATCACTTCACTGCACCCTCCAATAATAAATGTTGACTAATTAACAAACTCCTTTGACTACGTGCACATTAATGGTGACATTTTCAAAGGCTGCAGCAGCAGTTTAGAATGGCTGCTCTTTGAGAGGTACAAAGAGTGCACAGTGAAGGATCTCACTGCTTAACAATCTCTCTTTACATACACCCTGGCATACCCAGACGAGTGCCTGACACACACCCAACTCTGGAGGAAGAGATTTTAAAACCCCAAATTTGTCCCTAAAAGAAGCATAGTATCCTTACCAAGTAACAGCATCCATAAAGTTTATGGATTAATGACTCCCTTTTCTACAGGAAAGCACATTTCTTTTACATCCATTGCTGTCTTTTACTGGAATTTGAGTTTTTTAACCATTCTGCAAATTGTTACTGCACTGAATGTAAATATGTGTTTATTTTCTTAGGTTCCTAACTTTCTAACTGGTAATTTCTCTCTTTAATTTTCACTCTGACACCTCGAGGTTTAAAACATCATTTACAGAGTCAGATGTTCTGATCATCTCTGCATTTTTTCATAAGCAGACCAATGCATAAGCCACAACCTCTCTTAAGTAACCTATAATATGATTTTCTTTTTTAAAGAGACTGACATATTTTGCAGTTCATTGGCTTAGGATTTAGAAACTCTGACACACGTGCCATGCTCCTTGAATTTCCAAAGTACATCTAATTATACAAATGGCACAATCATAAATAATATATCACTTCTATCAGTGATATATTATTTACCTAATGCTGGTGTGTACGCATTAGGCAGCTTCTTGTTCTACCTTTTTGGGGCACTCTAACAAAAAGAGTCCAAGCCATTTCTCACCTGTAAAAGCTGGGAAATATACATAAGAAAAGGAAGAAAAAAAGGAAAGAATGGTCACAGTAACCAAATCTGGGCTTATAACTGTCCAGCAAAAGAGTCATTTCAAGACAGCCAGAGCTAAGATTTAGCAGGTTCAAGATGAAGTGAAAATTGTACTCTATTCACTGCAGGAAATGTAAGGAAAGAAATAAGCAAAGGCTATGAAAAGAAAGTGAAGACAAGAAAGGAAATAATAAGGTAATGAAGAGTGCTACAGAATAGAATTGAAACCAAGCAAACCAAAGCCCTGACATACACATGGATTATAAAGGACTACAAAATCCTAAAAAAATTATTGTCAGAAACACTGACTGCATTAGAAAAGCCAAACTGCTACAATGTCACCTCTCAGCCTGCTTTTGAAGTATTTGGTGTTCTTCAGGCTGGAAGATGGTGGTATCTGGAGTAACTACAGGGAAAAGCTTGTCCCCAGAACACACTGGTAATTCTCACTCTGTCTTACGTTGTTTGTGCTATGTGTGCTTTGGAAATTAATCCCCCATATTGCTCAGATATAGCCACCTGCTTCTTGTTCAGCTTTCATTATGAAAATCAAATTACACAAAATTATTATTATTATTATTTATTAAAACCAAACAAAACAAAAGGACATTACACAGTTGATGCTGCAATGACCAAAAATAAATTAAAAAGCTGCCATTAGTTAATTTCAGAAGCAAGTCTGACCACTGCCTTCCTTCTAACATTACACAGTGCCATCAAAACCTCTTGACAAAAAACAGAAATAACTATCTTGGGCTCAGAATTTATGTCTGGCTTGGTTACTTTTATTCTAAAGTCTTTATCCCTTGTTTTTAGATGCTTGTTATGTTTAACTCATTTGTAATTCTTAAGTAACATGATGGTACACAAAACCCTTGAGGGGCTAACTTCCAACTGACACTCACAGAGGCAGTAAAGAAAGCAAATCAGAAATACACCCAAGGCATGTGCTTCAGGGAGCACTTATTCAACCAAATTTTTTAAGGCATTACATAAATGGAACAAACTGCATTTGTATGAAAATAGAGATTTTTCTGGACACTATTAGGAAAACACTGTAGTACTGAAGGAGTCTGAAGTATTACTATGGCTAGAACTCAAAGTAGCTCTTCTCTTTTTTTGTTTTTTTTTCTTATTTTAAGCTATTTGGTTTTTTTTTAATCTACAAATACCACAGGCATTTACAAAAAAGAGTGATGAAACAAAACAAGGTAACAGATATGCTTACTAAGCAACTAGACAGAAAAAAAAGAGTAAGGTTTTGCATGTACTTACATATTTAAAATGCTGCAATCGATTCCTTACAGAATAAAAAACATTAATAGAAAACGCAGAATGAAAGAACCTCTCTTTCACACTGCATTCATTTGCCAAGTATCATAAGACACCTTTAGGTAAAAGTAGCACACTGTTTTTTCTGAGCAGTGAGTGCTGGTTTGAGGACAGACTCCATTCCTGTACCACAGAGTCTCTGTAGCTGGTTTGTAACTGCAGCAAAATCTTTGCAAATTATGTGGTAAAAAGGAATGCATGGCCATCCTGGTAGTGAGCTGCTCAAATATCATATGTTTAAATAGCAAAAGTTACTTAAATATCCATATGTGTGTGAAGTAGGTCTACTTGTCCATAGGTTCAGTTAAATCCATAAGGAAGTAACAAGAACACTCATTGCTATTAGAAGATTTATTCAGAAACTAAATAAAAGCACCATCATACAGACAATATTAACTTAAGAGTAGTGGCAAACTGCATAACACACTCTGATTCAAAGTGTACACTCAGATTGTTAGATTTCCACAGGTACATGAGCCATCCAATTTTCTTGACATCTATTCCTAATAGAAAATTAGTTATGCAGGTACTTGTAGATTTCCCTTTTGTCATTCAGTACACCTGAATACTTATATGACAAACATCTATATCTAATCAGGAAACAAAGCTACTATACAGTAGCTTTGAAAAAAGTCAATTTATTGTAATTCCCATTATAAACACTGAGGAGAAAAACCACAGCAAATTCATTCAATTACTTTAAAACAAATATCTCCAAATAAAAAAATGTGCAAGAGGAAATTACAATGATCATACCTATCTTACAAGCAGAAAAGACATCTCAGTTATACAAGTAATTTGTTCACTATTTTCTGATAAATATTCATAATTCACATTTGTCTTTTCATCACTGATATGATCAGAAGACTGTGTAAACTGTTTCCCTGACATCACTAATTTTATGTTTTACAGAATCGGTTTTCCAGATGTGGTATGAAAGGACACAGATTACAGAATAACCTGTTGGAAAGTCCTTCATATACCAGTGTATTATGTAGGGGGAAGTTGCTCTTATTTTTGCTCTCTTGGTAAAGACAACAGCTTTTCAACAACTGTATTTACATATTATCCAGTTTGCTGAGCAATATCACAACACTGTAACATTCAGGTTACACATTTGCTTAAAATATTTTTCCAAAAAATGTGCCAACTGCAATTCATAAACATCCCTACTTGCTCAATAAAAGCAAGTTCAATAGCTTTTGCAAGACTTACAAAATTCTAACATATCAGAAAAAAATTATTTACTAAAGGAAACCATCTACAGACACCAATCAATTCTACAGGGCCAAAAGGCTAATAAGCTTTTCAGTCTGATATAAGTGTACTTCCTAAATGAGTATCATCTAAACATAAAACTCCAATTCATCCAATGACTGCTTTATATCTAAAAATATCACTGCTGAATGCTGCAATTACATTTCTCAGCTGGAGACATCTTTCTACATTATTTTCTTGAATGCATAAGATCCAGGCTCAACAGTGTGCTAATCAACTGCACTAAACTGCAAATGTGATCTAATTAACTGGAAACCACTCAGATTTGATTGGTAGGAGCTTTTTGGTTTACTTTTAAATCCAAGCACATCTTAATCACCTTGTCTGACCTCCATAGCAAATAGTAATGAAAAAGGACAAGATATTCAGAGAGAAAAAACCAACCCTATAATTATAAAATATGCTTATGTCCTGACAACATGTACTTACTCTCAAAATAGAATGTTTGCCCAGTAATTTCTTATGGATTCTGACATAAGTACTTCTAGTCATAAAACTGCTCAGAAGTAAGGATCACCTACAGTGTGTATTTTGGTCACACAGCCCTAACCACTTGAACCGTGCCTTACAGTCAGTTACTAATGAACTGGAGAAGCAGCAGCTTCTTGCCCTCAATTTAGTTTGGTGAAGAAAACAATTCTGAGACTCCCAAAAAGCTGGGAAAGGTCATTGCACATTATATGTGGCCTTTGAGTTGGGTGTGTTCCTTGTCATTAGGGCAGGTTAGGAAAGATGTATGCATCAGAAAATAATTTCCCTTCTTAGACTAGCAACATCTGCTAGGCCAGGTCTCCTTTTCTGCCTGCTCTAAAGTTCTTAACATTTAACAGACCTTGTAGGAAAGGAAGATGAACAGAGCAAGTCACCTCATGACTAATCTTGTCACTAACTGGTTTTTTTCTGTCTCCTACGAAAAGCATTCATAACAATATATAAGCCACTAAATTGAACATATGCCATATCTTTTTTTTACTCACCTACGCAGTTATCACAAAGGCTGCAATGTGAGGCACGAGGTGGGCGGAAAATCTTGCAAGTAAAACAATATTTTAGTTTCACTGTCTGTCCATTGATGATCACTTCTTTTGTTCTGGGAGGGGGGCGATATCCTCCTGAACTGGAGCCATTTGCTATATCTAAACATGAAAATATAAGACATGAAATGTTGCACATGAGCTCTGATGTATGCACAAAACTGTCCTTGATGGTCATCTATAGAAAATTACAAACTTGTATTTACACATTTAAAATAAACAATTTTTTCCCTTCTAATTCTCAAGTGATAAGTAGCGAAGAGATATTTCATTGCAAATAGTGTCCAAAGCCAATCAATCTGAATCAAAGAAACCATCCAAACCCAATTCTCAAACGCTGACAATGACCTTGATCCCAAAATTCTTACAGTTTCACAGCCCTCAATAGTTCTTAGATAACATATTAAAGACAACTATAACTACTGGTGCAGGACATAAAAACTTGGAAATTACCTTTAGAATATTCCTAATTTTTTTCAGAATTTCTGTGATAACAAAAAAATCTACCTAGAAGTGCTGCAGATATTCTACAAGCTAATAGAGAATCTGCACATTTAGTTAAGCAACTTTGTCATCTGTCTGGTGAATGTTGAGGCCTCTTGCATGCTGTGATACACATTCACAAAAGTATTTTACAGCTTTTGCTGGTTAGAAGTTTGAACACCCAACTCCCAGTGTTACTTCTACACACCTTGAAGTTTGTTTGTTCCACAAAATCAGTTTCCAACTACCTCTTTTGCTACAAGTGGTAGAGTTTGAGATTTTGTTTCTAAGCTTCCTTTTATTTTATTTTAGGATATTACCAATAATTTTCCCAGCATCTAAAGGACTGATTAGGCTAAATCATTAAAGCTCACTTTGCCCAAGCTGAGCTTTACTCTGAAAGTTCAACATGTAAAAGCGGGGCCTTTTTCTAGGTTTATCTATTCTATTGTGTAACCACAATAAGATAAAACCATAGAAGTGAAAAAAACCCACTAAATTTATTACACTTGAATAATAGAACAGCTAAGGCAATAGGGGAGTAAAATATTTTCCAATATATGAATGAAAACACATTTCAAAGTCACAGTCAAGTCATTAAACAAGTGTGTCTAAGTTGTCCCCCTTTCATGTGGGGCTTTTTACTAAAAGATCTATGACTTGTATTTGAGTTCAAATGGTTAGAAATATCACCCACAATTTCGATTTCTGCCAATTATGCAGCCTACAAATTATGTATTTTCCAAAAGGGCAAAAAGAAAGTCTCCCACCTAGCAAGGCATTTAAACTGGCAACAGCACATCTGTGCTAGCAAAGGTGCAATTACACAGCATGCTGATCTGGCAGCAAATCCAGCTTAAGGAGTTCTCAGCTGCAACATGCTCACCCATAAATATGATCCATAAATATGCATCAATAAAAGTCTCTGTGGGACACCACTGTAAACTTGACCATTAAAACAACCAGACTTCAGAAAACTCTAATGGGTAAGAGGATGAAAAAAAGGGAGTAATAGCTGAGATGGATGGAATCTGGGTTTAAAGCTCCTCAACATCCATTATGAGACTGAAGCGGTGAATACTGAAGAAAGAGCAGCTAAGAAGCAGCCTCCTACAGCCTGATAAGGTACAGACATTCACTTGTGTTGGATAGAAACCAACTCCTGCAATGTGCTTGTGAAGCTTGGCCAGGTCCTACAATCTGCACGTGGAAGCATGCATTATTGTGAGGCTCCCATAACTTGCAGTCGTACTGATTTTGACCTCAAGGGCAATACTACTTGACAAATATCTTCGATTAAGTAATGCTACCAGTGTATTTCAGCATATAAGCTGAAAAGATGTTCTTTGGGAGGCACAGCACAACCGTGCTTACAGCATTTAAAGCTTTAGAGAGACATGGATGTTACGTAAATCCAGAAGACAGGGAAGAATTTCTTATAATTCACATTACATTAAAAAAGCTTCTGGTGACATTATAACCAATTGGCTTGTAATAATCATAGTCCTTCTAGAAATCTTTGGGCACTACAAAACACAATGTTACACCCATTTCTGACCATATTTTGGTCAAGATAAGACTTACACTGTGAACATAAATATAGGTCATTAGCCCTACTTAATTTTTTTATTGAGTAAAGCACTTAATACATGCTGTCATGACATATTCATTAATAAAAAAGAGATTTTCATTTGACACTCAAATTTAGGAGCATAATTATAAAAAATACTATTAAGCCTGAGTTTCATCTAGGTGTAGCTTTGTACGTTAGAAGTACTGAAGGATTGAATTTCATAATATAACAATAATATTTCAGATATTTTTCTTTTAAAAAATCTTATTATTCCTGAGTATGTACATATTCATTGAAAGAAAATTACTTAAACTAGTCAAGGGGAATTGTTTAGAGAAAAAATGGTCTATTTCCTAGATGAACATTTATTTTATAAAAGGCACATTGACTAAATGCAGAATTTCTCCTCCCTTTCAAGAAGTTCATAAAGTGCACCACAATTATTTTAAATGGGCTCTGGCAGAATCTCAAAGGCATCTTCTGTCTTCTCTGCTAGAGAAGTGAGACTACAGTTCACCCCATTTTATTTACAATACCGGCCTTCTAAGAGGATTGCCTCCCAAACATTTGCAGGGAAGTTCACAGAGACAGCAAATCTTAGTTCTCCAAGGAAAATTAATTTTGAAATCCAAGGGCTGATGCAAATGAAATCAAC
>VZTB01017334.1:914744-942842 GCA_013397245.1 Thryothorus ludovicianus
ATATGCTCAGAGGAGAGTACAAATAGGCTGCAAGAATGTATTTTTAAAAAGATTAGAGGGAACATGTACATTAATGAACACTAAATATAGTGCAGTTCTCTCACTCTTCTATTGCATTATTCATTACATGAACCCAAGAAATTGCAACTATGCTGAAGTCTGTTGACCAAACAAGAGCTGTATGTGTGCAAAAGGTAGCATGAGATAATCTTAGGGTAGCACAGTAGCTACAGTCCAATTTCGACACTTGCCAACAGCAAACCAGCAATGGCATTACATACACAAGCTCTCTCTGATACTCACAGGATGGAAACTAAGGGCCACCATGACGAAATTGGTAGAAAAAACAAATTGATGTGCTGAAATACTAGGAAAGCCCAACATTGCTGAAAGTACCATAAAAAAGCATGAAAAAATCTGTCTCTGCCTTGCTGAATCAAGTCCACCTGCAGTGAAAAAATCCCCACTCTCAAAGCCCTGTACAATCCTCACAACAAGCAAGCATGAGGTAACCTGCTTTGCCTAAAGTTGTTTTCAAGGTTTAACAACACATATTTTACCACCTTTGACTTGGAGTTAATTCAGCAGTAATGCAGAAAAGACTAAAGATGGCATCTTTAGAAACAATAACCAAATAATATTTCATCAATTAAAAAAATTATTTCAAGCTGAGAAACCAGTCCTTGCAGCTCCTTACAGAGATTCAGACAGTAAGTCTGGGTAGGACCATTTAATATCGTCTGATTTGTGTACAGACCATATAACATTACATGGGCTCACAGAGAGCTCAATGACACCTCTCCTTTAAAAATATCCAATTAATTTTTGAAATACTTGTGGGCTAATTTAAAAAAAAACCAAACCAAAACAAACAAAAACCAGCAGATACCATTAGACCTTTTCCCCTTCACATCTGTTTTGAAAAAAAGAGGGAAAAATTTTACTTCTCCTCTGTTATTAAAAAATCCATTAAATGTGACTTTGAATTAAAAACATGGATCTTAGCTCAAAATTGTGAATAGATCTGTAGAAATACTCTTGCATATTTATATATTTTATATTTCCATGCTTATGTAACAAATGTATTTGTACTGCTACATTAAGTCAATATTATTTTAAACACCGTAGTGTTACTGCTTTTAGAACTGTCAAACACTGAACAGAGTAAAAGATTATCCCTCATGTTTGCTCAGATTCCTTAATTAACTTAATTGAGGATATATCCCTTCAGGCAGAAGCTTTCCTCAGATATTACAAGAAGTATCTTTTTTGGAGGGTATTTTCAGTGAGCTTTTAAAGCAAACATTAGTGGGTATTTCCTGACAGCAAATTTCAGAATTTTCCCTGCAGAGGGACTCCCTGTGCAGAGACCTGCCCACTGCCAGTAACACTGATAAACAGCAGAGAGCTGCAGGACAAATCTCTGTGCCACTGCAGAGCAAGCACTGATAACCCTTTTCCAATTGGCACTTGGTAACTCCTGAATGTGATCTGATGTCCTCAGTTCACATCTTAGGGTAAAACAGTTGTTTTTAATCAGCATCACTAAGGACAGCAAGTACAGACTAGGTATATCCCAGAACACACATTTTTAGAAAATATTACTAGATCACAGACCCCATTAAAAACCGCTACTGTGAAAATAGCTTTTTCAGACAAACATGTTTGGATCTGCATACTGCAAACTGTAACATAACTTGAAGTTTTGAATTAATTGAGAACTTTGAGACTTTTAGCCCTGATTTTTGCTTGGCTTTTCAGCTGCTTTTTTGAAGCATCATGTGAAAGTTTGCACGAGTGTAGGAGGGAAATAAAATGTGGTGGAAGACTAGTCTGTCACAGCTCGATAAAAATAAAAACACCCTGGCACAGAGGAGATAATTATCAAGCATCACCCCTGTGAACAAAGGATGGAGAAATACAGAAGCAACTCTTACCACCCAGCAGCCCTCATAACTGTGTAACCATGCTCCCTGTGGCTACTGAGAGCCACAGAAAGATACACATAGAAACTGAGCTGGGGAGTCCTACAGCTTCCAAGCATTGTCATTAGAAAAGGGAAGGAAAGAAAAGAAGTCTCCTGAAGGCCTTTCCTGGAAAGATGAAGGCTTTCCTGAAAGGTTCACTGGCAGTTATTCACTGATGGGGAGATTCAGTAAATGATAAATCAATCCAGTACAGGTACCTGGACAGAGGCTGAGCCTCTGTAGTTCAAAAGTTTTTATGCTTTGAAAATTTAAATTAATATTAATTTAAATTAATGCTCAGTTGGCAGGCAGAAAAAACAATAAAAGTACAAATTTCATGCAAAGTTAATTACACTATTTAAAAAAAACCCTACAAGCTTGGCTTGCGAGACTGTTAAGAGGATACTCTATGTCAAGCTGTTCATCAATATAAAACTTTGTAGCAGATATAAAATATGTGTACTCTAGGAAAAATAAAAATTCAGTTGACTGAAGGAACATAAAGAATTAAAATTATTGTTCCTATTCCTACATCATCAACTTCATTTCTGTTTCTGTACATACCGCCTGTTTAATACACCAGTGGCATGCAGGGGATGTCCAAGAGAAGAGAGAAGGCTGGCACTGCGCACCCTGGGTTCCACATGTTACAAGTTAACATCTGAATGAGACTGGGCTGCTTTCTTTAAAGTAGCCCAAGGGGTTTGTTGTTTCTCCTTCCACTCTCATTTATGGCTCATCTCAGCTCACCCTTCTTTTCAAACTCCACTGCATCCTTGCTCCAAGCCACTGTCCCAAACTTCAGCCCTTATGCCAACACAAATCTTCGTCAGGTTCTTTTGAGAGGGAAGTTAGTTTACTAAAATGTATGAAAATGACACCATCTTGTTGACCTCTCTTTCTGTCCCTCTAACAAACCAAACATGCACTTGAAAAGGATATTGGCACAAAGCAAGGGAGAAAGAAGCACACACAAACTACAGGGAGAGGGAAATTTGGACAGCTGGAGGAGACCTCAGTTTCAGCAGCTGTCAGTAGGGGTTTCATTCAGACCACAGCCTCTTGTGAAACCATGTTCTAACCTTGACCTCTTCCAATTTAGAGATGGCAACAGAACACCCATATATAGACAGATTAAAGGCACAGCAAGACTCTGGGCTAGAAGAACAAAAATAACTTATAACTTATTTTTCTAATGATAAGTTGCCAGTGCAAAGAAAGCAGCCAAGGACATGCATGAAGAGCAACACAGGCAGAGGAAGACATAAAGATGGGCAAAACGTGAGGGCACAGCAAAAACCTTGGAAGCTGCTGCCTGGTAAAGAATTTATAAAGAAAAACTGGCAAAGAGAATGATCAGAGTGAAATAATTTCGCTGCTGTGGGGTTTGGAAGGTTCCTTCTTTTTATTTGTTTGGTTTTTTTTTTTCAGAAGCATGCTGCGGGAAAAAAAGAAGTGGTATAATTTGAGTATAGATTAGTCCAAGTAACATTACATGAAATTCCTAACAAGATTAGCTAAGGAAGTTTTGCACTAGTTTCCTACATCTGCCTCATTCTTTTGTACAGCTTTTTAAATCCCTATTAAATTGTTTTAAGGGATATTAAGGAACACACAGACTAATTTCAATAGGATTTGATTTGACATTTACTTTTAAAAAAGGTATTTATTTCATTATTATTACTTGCTTTGAACATTGTTTCTAAATCATGCACTCCCTCATTTTACAATCGTAATGCAGTTCCAAAAACTTACTTGATTAAATACAAGACAAAAAATCACTCTTCTGACAATTTGCTTCTTTTCAATTTCAGAAAATCTGGAATGTTGCAAGCATGAGAAGACTATGGAAAACAGAACAGTTGTCAAACAAAAGGCAGAATGACAACAGGAACAGAAGCAATAGCCAGAATACTACCTCCTTATCATCTTAATGTTCTGAAATATTGTGCCCTAATTAGAAAAGCATATTTATTGAATGGATTCAGATGAGAGGCATTTAAATATACCATTTACCCTTGCTTAAATGCTTTACCAATTTATTCTCTATTTTACATTATTTTTTTCTACTCTTGCTATATTTCTTGGGGCTAACTCCACCTAAAATTAAGTCTAATTGAAAATAATTTTTAAGTGGAAACATATAAACCAATAGCAATTCCAGTGTGTAACTAAGTATCCTAGCCTCTACAAGCATGTAGAAGCGATTACTTAAAACAAAGAAGATTAATATGATGAAATCACACAGATTACCGAACCAGCATGATCTTTAAACCTAATAAGGTAAGTGCTTTATAGGTTCTCTCCAACCTATTACAAAATAAAATTAGCTTAACATTACCCTGAACAGCAAAAGCTCAGCAACAGGTCTTCCAAGTTTCATGTAGAAATTGGATGCAGTTTGGTCTTTAAAGCTGTTCAAACCCATGAGCAATGACTACGAATGAGAGACTGCAGGGACTGCTCTCCTCTGGCTCAAATCTGCAAGCATCCAATGGAACTCCTTATATACTCTGTAATGCAATACCATTGAAATAGGATTTACACTGGTTGGATTTGGATGGAGGAGTTTTGATGAAGAAAAGTAAGCACTATTGATTGTGACATTATAGAAGATAACTACAAACACCTTCCTACTGCTAAAGAACTTTAAGGTTTAACACAGCAGATATACAACAAAGTAACAGCCTTGCGTGACCTCCCAATTTTTATTGCTACATGACTTAACTCTAATGATCTGCTGTCAAACTTCAAAGCTGGAATAAGTAAAATACGTAATGCAAAATGAACCTGTCTGCAGAACAGATGTGGTTACTGAAGCTCCTGCAAGGGCAATTATATTTTACTTTGTTCTAGAGATCAGGAACGTCTTTGTTTTATGAAACACTATTTTAGAAATTTTGATTCCATCAGCTGTTGGCTAGAAATTTCCAAGCAAGATAGTAAGAAAATGGGAAATATCAACCAAAATGGGAGATACATTGTGTGCCTGACTCTTATGAAAAGCCAATGCAAGTATAACATATTCTCAAAAGACAAACTTAGAAAAGGCATATCTTCCAAACATGCAGCAAATCAAAGTCTGGCTTTATTGCTATTTCCGTTCTCCGAATAATCACTTACTTGAAAAGCCAAAAATACATTTGCACTTAAATTTTCCAGTTTTGCATGCAGTGCAAGGTTTGGTTTTCATAGCGTAAGACCACCAATCAATGAATAAATACATAAACTTGTAATTTCTTCTAAACAGCCCATATAGAACACTTTCTTTCCTGTTGTGCTTCCTTATTAATTCTTATTATTTCCTGTTATGTGATTTTATAACTAAACCATCAGGTTAATCCCAAGTACTAATGAACTGAAATGAAAACTGGGACAAAACAAGCGGAAATGCCTTACGCCACAACTAAGTCCCTAAAGGAGCGTGAGCTTCCAGTTGATTTTTCACGGGATCCTCTGGAAACTGAAGCACACACAAATAAGCTGCTGCAAGTTACTGGACTCTGAGCTTTCAATGAGCCATAGCTTGTTTTCACCCTCCCCAATCTATAAGGTCTAAAGGCTAGATGTAAAGCCTAGCTCTTGCTATAGGGCAAAGGCATGTCAATGCAATCCCTACCTCTGGCCACACTCCACCGTCATTTACCCCGCATAGCACAAATGAGCTGGCTAACATTGAGTTAAAACAGAGGAATTGTTCTTCATCTGTTCCCTTTTCAAAAAAAAAAATCAAAACCAAAAAAACCAAACTCAAAAAATCCAAAATCATCAAACTCAAAAAACTCCCAAAAACATTCATTTTCTGTTTGATCAATTTCCTAAACAATTTAATTCACTGTCCAATTAAAGAATACCAGAGAACAGGTAGAAACACACAGAAGGAAGGATGAAATTCAACTGTGATTTCTAGATCCACTCAGCTGGTATAAGGAAATCCCACCCATACTCATAATCTTAGGAATAGTGGATCCAGTGTATTATTGTCTTGATTTAACCTGGCAGGTATCTAAACACCACACAGCAGCTCATTTACCCTGGATTATTTTTTCTGCATTTCTTTCTTCTGCAGTTCTCCATATCACAAATCTTTTGTCTAAAATACACAAATGAACTTTCATCTAAAATACAGGAAAAAATATTTACATCTTAACCTCTCAGTGAAAGCCACTATAATAAAAGCCTTTGAATATACACTGAAAAGCAGACACAGCATTTCCTAGAGCTCCTTTACTTATAAAAATGGAGAACTGATAATCCTACCCACTCTACATATCAAAAGCATATATATCACATTGTTATAAATAAAGCAACTGGAAACATAAAGCAAGGATGAAACCAAGACAGCTTAACCTCCTCTTCTCCAAAAGATGCAGAGCTGAGCAATTCAGCAACTTGGTCATAAAAAGACTCAAGAGGCTTCTTTGTAGTAACTTCACAGCCACGGGTCTCCATGGGTGCTGGAGGAGTTTCACCTGAAATGGCATCCTTTGCTTTCTCCAGCTGCCTCCTCACAGTCTCATGTGAATTCTCTTATCCCACACTAAGCACTCATTGGAGAGGCAGACTGGCATACTGCAGGCTACCTCAGAAAAAAACCCCAACAACTAATTTGCATTCATGATTCCAAAGCAGTGCCAGATCTCCATATCTAAAAATGGGTCAGTTTAAATATATCAACTTGAAAAAACCAGCTTGAGGCAAATCATTTATTTCATAGAAAAAAATAAAGTACACGGTGCTTCATCTACACAGAGCTACAAATATTTGGATTACCAAAATAATTGAAACAGCTAAGAACAGCTGTTTTGCCTTAGAATTCAGATTTGGGTGTAAGTCACAGAAGTTCAGGCATGAAAAGTTTAAGAAATATCCTACAAAGAAAGATTGCTTCTGAACCAGAGTTTAGAAATGTCATAGCATTTAATTACCTCCAGGGATGTGTGCAGAAAAGACTGCACTGTTTGAGTAATGCAACACTTTTGTCTGAGTATTTCCTTTTTTTGGAAGACATTAAAATGCTCTTTATAGACTTCTATGTTAAGTATTTACCAAACCTAGATAAGCAGGTTCAAACTGAAAATCAGCAGCTTTATCATATTATACTTTTTTCTGTACCTCCACAAACACATCAACAAGGAACACTTTCCTCTCAGCAAAGGCCATTGACTGAAATTATTAATTTCACATTCTCTTCCTGAACACTTCTATAATTCACCAGAAGTCACTTCTACCATACATCAATTATGTGGCTTAAATCACCTGTTTAAATAAGAAAAAACATATTTCAGCATATTTTCTCTTAAGTCAGCTACATCAAGAAATATATATCACAGGAAAGTTACTTCAAGAATTAAAAACTAAGGATGAAAATAATTCCTGTTAATAGTTTAAAATTAAGGGTATCACAGAAGATTCTGTAGCAAGCGCAACAACAAAAGAAGTTTTATGCCATACAGGAATCAAATATTTTGACTGCTAATGCATAAATCAGATCTGAATGTAAAATGAACAAAGAAATGCCCAGTGTTGCAGTTTCTTAAAAATATTTTATTCAACTTTCCCACTCAGTTTTAATGTTTTATCATATGTAAATTTCCTTTTCTACTGTTTCATTGAGATTTTTCACGCCTTTTCCCAACTAATATGCAATTTTGTCCAGTAATTATCACAACCCCTAATTTTAATGTAATCTGAAACAGGATTTCAGGTAGGGGGAATTAACAAACACAGGGTGTTACTGCCATCCTTCTTTGAAAGCGTAATTTATTTCTTCAATTTTAAATGTGTCTATTTTTGTCAGACTGCCAAAACTCTTAAAAATTGTCACAAGAAGGTGAAGAAAAGAAAAGGTCTTTGTTACATCCACTGTGACTATAAATTTCAAATTCTTTTCTCCTTCTAACATTTCAATTATGCAACTTGTTAGCACCTGTATATGACATGATCCCCACTGCAAGAATACTTTTTTAGCCAGTATTTATACAGACATCAAGTAGACAGCTTTGCAAGTGGAATATGAACTCTCTCCCTAAGGCAAACCAGCCATGAAAATCAGAGAAAAGCTCAGTTACTTCATTGTTCCCAGAATATACTCTCTGGAATTGCAACACAAGATTTATTCTCCATCTTTCCACTGTCACACATGTTCTGCTGTCCACCTTCCAGTTTCAGATGCTGACATAAAAGCAATTCCCATAGACACTCTCAACCATGCAAATACCACATCACCTCTTGGTCTTCACTTTGGCACTTTTACATAAACAAGAAACCAGTGGGGTACAAAGCTAAATAGAAATGGAAATATTTTCAATACCTAAACCAATTGCACAGAAGCTAAAATAAAACAAAGATTGTAACTGGCTCTGCAAAATGACATCACATTACAGCCTGAATCTCTGTAGTGCACCATCTCTAAATGTACATCAGTGATGTGCAACCTATTTCACTGAATCCTTCAAGCACTGGTATCATGAGCTCCACCTTTAGCCCTGGTGCTTTCTTTCTTTAACCAGTTTTGCTGCTTTGATCAGTCTTTCAGATTCTCTCCTGGCTGAGAAGCTGTCTGGGCCCTTTTGCCAAATCTAAACGCACATATTCCTCATGCTACAGCACCAGAGGGGAGCCACAGATTTTACAGCATCCCACCATTGTCCCAACTTATCTGAGGATATTCACAACTGAACTTAAAGAGGAGCTGCAACCCTGGTTAATCAGTGGCTTCACACACAGCAACACAAACAGATCATAATCAGGAGGAAGATCCAGAGTTTGGTAACCTTCTACAGCCTTCTTCTAACCTGTCTTCTGATTACATCTCTTCCACGGCAAAGCTTGTCTTTCAGGTTGGCAGAACATACTACAGCCAAAGAGATGAGCTACATGGAACTAAGAAGCTTCCTGATAATGTCACTTCAAATGGCTACACTAAATGGAAGGATAAATGCCCTTCCTTCCTTTCTGTGTCCCTTACATGACAACAAAGTTCAGGAGTTTTCAGGTTTGTGCCCAAATTCTGCATAGTTTTTCAATGGAAAGGTGCAACATAATGGGCATTTATAGCATTTCCTGTCTCCAAGTGTTCAGCAAGGAGTGACCTTGGTGCATCTTGCTCCTAGTTCTAAAAATTACACTAAAGCTCAGAGTGAATAAATGGCAAAGTGTACATCCAACACTGCAGCAGAGTAAGCAATTTCTATTTACAAATAAAGGACAGACCAGGAGCACAAGTCTCTGTTTCTTCACAAGTATACAAAGCCCCTTTTTCCTAGACTACTTCTATTCTTTTCTCATATTGGACAGTTTGTCAGGTACATTTCTATTCTGTCCATGAACTCAAAGCTTACAAGGATACAGAAGATTCTAATGAGAACTTGCTGAATGGATATAAAAAAAGGACTGAAGACTACATATCTTATAAAAACCAGGCATTATCCTAAACCACACTCTAATCTAGAGAGAAACTTCTATTTCAAACTTATGTTAATTAAAATGCTAAACATTACATTTGTGTCCTGAACTGCAATACAACATTAATAACCTCTATGTCCCAAATACATACTAACAAGCTTGCTTAAAACATGCAGAAAATACTAGGGCTGGAGGGAAATAGAAGAAAACATGCAAGAGCTATGAGTGCAATTATTCTATTCAGAAAAGCTACAAACCTTAAAATAGCAAGCAGCATGGCAAATACCAAGTTGCCAGTACAGCTGCATTCATTCTCCCGAAAGATTTTAAATGCAACTACTCTTGAATCAAAATTCATAGCCACAAATTCATATGAGCCTTATTACTGAATCCTCACCAGCACTGAGAAATACTAAGAGCTCTCTGCAATTTTGCAGTCTGTTAGAACAGTAAAGAGCCATTAAAATGTAACAGCCCACATCTGCCAGCCCGGAACGACTGCCAGGCTTGTGTTTCAGGCCCGTGTGCTATGCAAAGGGAATGATCATCACACTGTGAGCATCCTCAGGACAGCACAAATCTCCCTCTTTGAACATGAGCACATTCTGCTGCTTCTCAACAGCAGCAATAATTATTCATAGCATCTTCAGCTGTATTTTGTTCTGCAATCAAAAAAAAAAAAGTAAACACTTGTTCTGAAAGTCTGCCCTATCCTGGGTAAGGTCCCAGGAAAAAGACAGCATTTAGGAACACAATTAACGCCAATTGTAAAAGAACCTAGTGCCAATATGAATCCAGTCTTTGAGTTTTATTAATTCATACTTTATTAACCCTTTCTCTCTTGTTTATGGAAACATACATACAACTGACAAAATAAATTAAACCATCTGTAGGCACATCGCCCTTGACAAAAACCTCTCAAGGTACTTTTCACATGGTACTGAAGAACTAAATTAAATATTAAATCTCTATGCCAAGGAAATCAGCAAAAGTAAGCAAAGGGCAAACAAAGGCCCTGGTAGCATTACTGGCCAGAAGCAATCTATTAGAGCCAAACTGGTATAAGGAAGTGTCTAGACTACAAAATAAGTACTAAAAATATTTTTGAAATACATGGTGTAAACCACCCAGTTGTTAATATGCTACATTACAACCCCAAAGTGCAATCATCTCTATTTTGTAAATGACATTATAATATTCATACTAAAATTAGCTAAAACTATATATGCATTTCAAAACAACAAAGGAACATTCCTTATTTTTTTAACTACTCTGCAGTCAGATGCTTGTAGCTTAGCCAACCCTCTGCAGCTGCTTCGACACCATGCCAATGCTTCACTTCCTCAGCCTTCCTATCCTTAGGAAACAGTCTCTGGAGACCTAAAGACTATTGCACAAACAATACTGTATTCTCTAACTGTTGCTAAATGCAAAATCCATCTTCGCTTCTTTTGTTTCTTTTGACAGACACTGAACACGTGCATTTGACTTCATTTTTGGTTGATGAAATAATATTTTGCTTTCTTTCAAAAAGGAGATAGATCAGCTTAAGAGGGGCCCTTTACAATAGAGGTCAGAAACAGTTCAGTGGATGGGGCAGGAGACCAGGAATCAGTAAAGCTGGCTTCCTGGATCTGCCAGCATTCTGTTGTGTGACCTTGTGCAAAGGCAATTCACCACACAATGATCCCTCTTCTTTTCTGGAGCATACACCTATCCAGGACACATTCAAGACAAAATTACGTGCCAAATCCTGTATGACTATAAAAATTCTCCTGGTTATTTATATTTATTGGGGGATTTTTTTTTGCTGCCTGTGAACCCTGATGATGGTCTTGGACACTACTGTACAAAAACACTGTCTATGCAGCAAGCAAATCAACGGGAATCTCTAGGTGATACTGAAATACAAATAATTACTAACAGGAAACACTGCTTGGCTTACACAATACAATAGGGGAAGAAAAAGGAGGAGGACTTAAAATAGTAACTCCATATGTTACTAAGCTGATAATTAGTTGTCTCATTAAAAAAAAACTACGGTTACAAAAAAATTAAGAAAGTGTATCAATCAAAAAGTGTACTAGCTTCTCCTAAAGACACAAGGTGTTTGTCCTTTATACATTTTAATCTTGCTTTATAAAATGATACAATTCAGCTTCAAATGAGAACTTTACTGGTTTTCAAATATATTTAATAGGAATCTGATGCTGACACACACATTAGGAAGTTTCGTAACAAGTACAGTCAGCACATCTTTGTCAATATTTTAGTAACTCAAAGGAAATTACTTCAAAGTTCTGTGGGGTAAAAAGTTTCAAGAGATATCAGAATTATCCTTTTTTCTGTGAAGAGAATGATATTGAGAAACGAGCATATTCCAAGAAAGTAATTTCATTCCAAAAAAGTCCCAGACTTTCTGAATTTCAGGATCTGATCCTTGAAGCAATCAGGTATTATCTACTTGCTACTGTGAGGAATAGCAGTAGTCCATACAGACCAAAGTAATTTCCTCCATCACCAACATGCTGAGAGTAACTTTGTGTTGAGAAGCCAAATGAAGCTCCTCTTCCTCTCAGCCTGCTTAGTCATTTCCACTCCTGCCTTGTGCTGACACAAATGTTCCAGGGAGTAAGTGCTAAGAGTGAGAAGTGAGGAGGTTGTTTGTCTGCTTCTAAAATTGCTGGTTTTCATTGTTTAGATTTGTCTGTGACTTATTGTTGATTGTTAATAAATAGATGATCACGAACTTTCAACAATCTGAAATAATATTCAGTTGAACTGTAAACACAGCTACAAGAGACAAGCTTTGAAATATTTTTAGGGAAAAATCAGACACCTCCATTTAATTTGAGGCACAGCATAGGATTGACTCCAGCACAGTAAGTACTATACAGTAACAATGAACTTTAAAGGAAAGCAACAGACATTCACAGATAATATGAATAGGTGTTATTAAGCAATACTTGCAGCCCATTATATTTGAGATCACTGACTAAAGAAATAAGCCAAGGCACATAAAAATCCCTAGCCCTTTCAACATACTGCTCTTGACTTCACAGAATTTTACAGACAGAACTTTTTTGAAACAGAAATCCAAATTCCACTCAGCCTCTTCAAAACACCTAAGTTAAAATAGGTCATCATCTGCAGAGATATGAACTACATTTACAAAGCAAGTTCTACCATTACCATCATAAAAACAAGGAAAGTTTGACTTTGCTCCATTCTTTTGTTGATTTTGTTATATAGCAGTTCTCTGAATCCTAGATAACAAAAATAAGTGTTGGTATTATATGAGAGTTACTGCTACTTGATATAAGATTTGTTTAATTTGCAACTTCTTCGTGTATCAAGCAAAAATATTTGCTGTATGATTTCAGTAAAACCAGAATCTTCTTGGGATAGAACAAGTTAATCGTTAGCGTTGATACATATTCTCCATTCTACAACATATCATTAGTGATAATACTTCAATAACTATATGATTTCTAGGCTTAAGTAAAATAATCCTATGATTCCATGGGTAAAAAACCTCCTATATTGCCAAACTTCCCTCATTTTTCACTTTCTTTCTTTAAATCCTGAATATATATATCAGATGTTTTGCACCTTTCTACTTGCAAGAAAAGCACATCTCCCCATCAGTCTTTCCTGCATTCACTCGTAGAAACCTCTGCTTAAGAAACTGGGCAAATCTGTATTTGTTCCCAATGCCTATATGAGTTGATTAAATCAACTCCAGCAAACACAGAATGAATCACATGAGCCTAATCCAAAACCCAAGTGCTCAGTGCCATCTCGAAGATGACACAAACACCTCTAAATTGGGAAAGGATTAACACTGGAGTGGGACTACAAATGGACTAAATCATGGAGCTCACTGACCATTTGAGCTGGAAAGTACCAAAACATCTCCCTTCAAAACTAACAGCTTTCCTTAGCTCTCAGCCCTTTCCTGTGAAGAGATGAATCCCCGTGGTCAGTACTGAAGAGTCCTGAGTGCTGGTTGTCCTCCCACCCACCAAGCACAATAGCCGTGAGACAATGGACAGCAGCCGTAAAACAGCACCTTGTGTTCACTGTGAAATTGAACTGTTAGAAGACAGCTGTCCAGGGAACCATCCTGATAAACAGTTCTTAAAAATAAAAATGCAATCAATTTTTTTTATTCCTATTTAGGTAGCAAGACTATCTCAGCACCCGACAACTTCTGTTCCAACCCTGCAGACTCCAGACAGAGGACAATTCCCTCTGCTCAGGAGCCAAATAACTACAGAGGCTACACCTGAGAGCCTCTTTATACAGAAGGATGTTCTAACTTGGTGGTTTCAATTATCTCAAACTGGTAGGAAAGAGCTATATTCCAGTGATACAAACCTATAATAAAAGAGAAGAGAATCATTCTGGGAGGAAAGGCATTTTCAATGCAGCACTGACTGAATGGCTTCATTTTTGTTCCTTTCAGCACTGCTTCCTTTCCAACAAAAGCAAATTTTGAGTGACAGGAAAGTACATTTCCCTCTCTGCCCTGCAGCTCACTCTGTGACTCTGCAATCAATGGCAAAATCTGAAATGGGAAAAAAGAAACCTACCAAAACCCAACAGTGCAGTGAATGATGAATGCCATACAAAAATATATGTCCTTGTATGGCCTGAAGCTTCAGAAAAGAAAAGAAAGATCTCTGAAGAAATGCAAACATCCAAGAGACAGGCAATCCATGGTTAACATGGTGTTTTTCTTGAAAATATTTGTACTAACTACCTGCACACCACCACTACTGTTTTGTTAAGGGACAAAGGTCCCTTAACATTTATTGAGTAAATTGGATCAACACAATGGCAATGACCAGCAAGTGCCATCTTGTTGGCAAAGTACAAAAATATACCTCATAAAAATCCTCATATAGTCAGACTTTCATATGTTACACAGGTGACACTTAAGACTACATTTGTATATTATTTCAACCAGCAACACTTCTTCTGGCATCTTTTTTTTTAACTTGGTCTAACAAAGCAGAATGGAAAGACACTGTCAACTGCACTTTGGATTTAATCATGTCTCATTCACACTCAGAGTTGCACCATCTTAATTAAAGGCAGGGTTGTAAGTAAGTTGAAGCAGCTTTATACGGTATAGGCAAATCATCCAACTCTCTTTAGGTTAATTTATGAGCAAAAATGTCTAACAGAGGCATTAGGAAGGAAATATGGAAACTCCCTTTATGTACAAGCTTTAACTTGAACTTGTTTTCACATGAAGTCAGTATCCAGATTTTGGATCTTGGAGTCCCAAAGAGTAATGAGGAAGTTTTGGTTTCCACACCCATGGGAAAGCTGGATACACAGACACAGTATAGGGTTAAAGAATTCTTCAGCTATAAGGACAGCAGAGGAACCAATATGGATGGGAACTGTAGTCACTACAGGAAAATTAACGAAAGAACTGAACCTGAATGACTCTTTCAGGAGAGGTTAGAAGAGTAATAACAGATATTTGTATTTGAACATACAAAGCATGGAAAATACAACATGAAAAATTAGAAATAACAGTAATGATAATCCAGAAAACTGAAAAAAGCCGCATATTAAACCAGAAATTAAGTAGGAAGTTTTTGTTAACAAGTCTAAGAAAGTAGTTATATGTTACCATATGAATAGCAAGCAACAAATAATTGCATTTGTGAAACCAGTTCTGACAAGAACTCTGAATTTGCCTTCATGACCAAAAAAAGTGCTTTAGAATGCACTTTAAAAGACCAAACTGACGAAACTAAGCGAAGTATAATGAAAGTACAATCATCTCATCTCCCACCATCACTCTCTCCATATTTACTAATCAACTGAGGTGAACTAATAATATTTACAAAGAAATTCCTGCCTCTTGTCCTATCCAGATGCACATTGTCTAACTAGAGGTCCCACACTCTTTGCAAAAACACCTGCACAGTGTCCCAAACCTTTATTCTACTCCAGACTGCCAAAAACCTCTACCTCATCTAAATCATAACAGGAGCTCACAAAAGCAGAATAGTCCATTAATATAAATGACAAATAGAGAGGAATTTCTGAAGAACATAGTCCATTGCATTTTCCAATACAATCGCATTTTTACCGTAGTTGCTTTGGCAATTTAGACTTTCCACACCTAAGTCAAAAAGTCAACATGAAGTACTTGACTCACTATTTGACAGGTTGCTTCAATGATTTTTTTTTTCTCAAATTAGTACACTCTTTAAAAGCAGATTACCGAGCCTAGATTACTACTACACTAAACAACCCTTATTTATTAAAAGGGCTGCTATGAAGCAACTTTAGGAAAACATATGAATTAGCTTCACTGAAAACAGATTTAAATGCAATTTTCAAAGAAAAGAAGAAAAATACGTATTTTTCAGGAAAAAATATAAACTAAGAAGAAAAAATATAAATTAAGTCATTCACAATATAAACCAAGGCACACATAATAGTAAACCAATCTATAGATTACAGAAAGTGATGAGTCCTGTAAATTACCCCCAAGCGAACAACTATAAAAGTCTGCATCTTCGATATATATATAGCAAAAAAAGTGACTTAGGGAAAGTCTAGACTTGATTACAGTTATTCAAATTTACACTTTTTTGCTAAGAGATAAAAATATATTCTTGATGAACACCTGGAAACCTGGGAAAAGCTCACTTATATTAAATAATAATCTTCTTAATAATGATTAACTTGTATAAAAATAGCAAAATTCTGTCTGTAAGAAACTTCTAATAATAATGTTAAAGCTGCACATTTAAAGACTTTTAGCCAAAAGAATTATCCTCATCTAAATTGCTTCATTTATAGGAAACCAATACTAATCCCTAGATTAAGAGAAGCATATGATTAAAAAAAAAGATCAACCAGGAGCTGAGGCAGAAAATTATGTTAACATTTTGTACTGAAAGCTTCACAAGAAAGGATTTATGCAGCTTGTAAGAAACTCATTCAGAGTATTTACAAGTTACAACAGCCATATTGATAAGATATTATGCAAAATACGAAGGCTAAAAAGTCCAACTTCAGTAAAATGAATTTTAAGTCACTGAAATGTGCAAGTGGGCAAAGATATGTTTAAAAGGTGAGGTCTAAAATCTCTAAGTCCTAAAAAAAAAATCCCACGAGGCAGAGATGAAGGAAATCTGAATGCTTGCAGAGGAGGTTTGGTAGGACAGACCAGCAATATGGTTTTGAAATGGGCAAAATGAGAACTTTAATGTAGGGTGGACTTGGCAAATGACTGCCCTGTAGCCTGAAAAAGCAGAGGGATCACCAACAAAGGTAGGACTGACTACACGGGACAGAAGGAGCCAGCTGTTCCTGCCCACCCTCCCTGCGCTGCCCAGCCCCTCTCCAGGGAAAGGGCGGGCACAGGGCGCGCAAAGGGAGCGCAAAGGGAGCGCAAAGGGAGCGCAAAGGGAGCGCAAAGGGAGCGCAAAGGCAGCGCAAAGGCAGCGCAAAGGCAGCGCAAAGGCAGCGCAAAGGCAGCGCAAAGGCAGCGCAAAGGCAGCGCAAAGGCAGCGCAAAGGCAGCGCAAAGGCAGCGCAAAGGCAGCGCAAAGGCAGCGCAAAGGGCGCTGCCAGCCGCAGCAGCAGCGCTGGGAATCCCAGCCTGGCCCGGTCCGTCCATGGAGCACCACAGAGAACAGTGGCAGCCCTGCAGGGAGCAGAGACACCATCACTCTCCTCTGCTCGCAGGGACCGAATCTCAGACTGCCTGAGCTGAACGAACTGCCGCCTCACTCCTCGAAACAAAGGCTTGTGTTTCCCCAAAACACATGAAGTTTACTATTCTTTTGATATTCAATCTCTGCCAAGGCTTTGCAAGGGTTTTTACAGCCACTCATTTTGATATTCTCTGGCTGAGCATGAAATTCATCCCCAGTAGACAGCCAACACAAACAGCATTTAAGGTCTTTTTTTCTAGTACTACATTTGCTGTCTCACTCCTACTTGAAAAAATTCTGCTGTAATAGCAGCCACTATTGTAAGACAGTAATCCATTAAGTCATCATTTTGCCTCAATATTTCATTTTGCTTCCCCAAAACCACTTCAGAACGTTATTTTTACTCATGGTATTGCTAAATACAACTACTAAAAGCTTAGAAAAAATGTTCATTATAAATAACACTAATTTCACTCTCAGCACAACATTACATCATGCTGCTACCAAAGCAATCAGAAAAGCTGACAGTCACATATCAGATATAGAAACACCAAATACTCCGCAAGACATCATGTTAAATATCATCCAAACTTGAAGAGTTTTTTATCTACAGAAACTATCAGATAAGTCTTCTGTTAAAGTTTCCAAAGGTGACGGCCAAGGTTACAGGACTTCCAACAGAGATTAGATACCGGAATTGTGTATATGAAATTTTAAGCATCTTAATTGCTCGTCATAATAGGAAGCTTCCTTGGCAAAACAGGGAATTAAAGATGTTTTCCATTAAAATGCATGCCCTCATGAAGACTCACAGAGTTTATACAATCTCTAAACTCTCCTGAAATAGATGCATGTGTAAATCTGACAAGGCCCTAGGAATTTGCCAGACTTCCTCATCTTTGCATGTCCTGAACAAAACTAAGAATCTAATATCATACACCAGCCTGTACAGATATATATACGTGCATCCTTATACATACGAGTGCACAAACACACAGACACACGTGTATTCTGACCCTCATGGTCCCAAGGAGCTTTGAAGCGCTTCCAGTGTAACAGTATCTAGCTATGGAGTCATCCAAAATCTAATTTCAAGTTTTATCTCTGAAGAACAAAGACAGGTGACACAGGCATTAGCTAGTGCAGGGGAATTTGAGAAATCTGAGGAAAGAAAATGAAAAAAGGTTCAAAGCAAAGGCTTAGCTCTCGCAGTGCCAGAGTCATGCTTTTTTAAACCAACTGTAAAAAGCTGACCTAAACCTCTACAAAGGGGGAATTTGACAATACATTGAAAAAATGATATATTAAAAGTCAATATAAAAAACCTTGCCATTTCTAACATTTGCTAGCTGTAAGTCTGAACATCAGTGGGAGTGCATTCTGACAAGAGAGCTTCACAGCCGAATCTTCACACTATGGTACTACTAATCACAATCTATATGGTACTCTAAGGAATAAAAAATATATTTAGCCTGAGCAAAGCTGGAAATTCTCTTCTCTCCCAGAACATCTGATAAAGCAAGCTCAGAAGAAGCATTTCTGACACTGTTTTCTCTCACCAGAACTAACTATTCCAATTCAGCAATTGGTTTAAAACCAGCAAGTCTGCTGCAGAGAAGCTCTAATAAATGTAAGAGGAGGTAAAGCTCCACAAGTCACACCAGTCCTATTATTCTTTGGCCTAAAAATCCATCAGAAAGAAAATGTTCTACCATAAAGTAAGTCCATCTTCAAAAAAGAGTAAAATTAAATTTACAATTGAATTATTGAAAAACCCAAATATATAAAAATAAATTCTGATTAGTGCACTTTAACCCATTTTAACTTTGCAATAGGAGTGATGCATTCCAGAACAAATCTCTCAATTTCTTTGACCGTTTTTCAAAACAACACCAGGTTGTGCAAGTTAATTTCTTTTTTCTTGGCTAAAAAATTTGCTATGAATCATCAAGAAAACCATTACACTGCACTTCCTGAGCTCTGCTAATTCCTTTCAGACAAAGAACAGCAGTTTTCATCCTTTCTGGAGCCACTTTGAGTAGGGTCAAGGCACTTCAAACCATCATTACAATTAAACCTGTCCCCTGCGTACACTTATACAGCAGTAGCATATGACTGTAAATTCGCAACTGCTCTGTAAAGCAATTTTCAAGAAAAGGCTTTGCTAAATTTGTGCCAATCTTTTACTAAAAGTATCAGCACTATACAGGAAGAACAAAATTGCCAGGCTGCACTCTGGATTATGAAAAACAGAAAGGAAAAAATGGCACAAAATACCACACAGAAGATGAAACTGGAAAAAGACAGATGAAATGGTTGACAAAGCAGGCAAAATTTAAAACATTAACACAACACTAGGCATTACTGAAAAACCAAACGGAAGCCACACTTTAATCCCTATAGAAAAATGAAAGTTTTCCTCATTGTGATCTTTATCCTCAAAATACTTGAAACTAAATTTTTTACTGTTAAAACTACACTCTTTTCTGAAAGCTTCACATATTTTTGTATGAACGGCATCAATAGCCTTAGATCAAGGACTAGATAACATTTCAAAAACCTTGTTACATGATGGTTCTACTCAAACAGTTAAAACAGTAAGGGAAGAAGCTAAGATGTTCCTGAATGGCCTCTGCTCTCTGCCTGGACTTTTTAGAGGAAATTTCTTTTAGAGAATTTTTTTCTAATGGCAATATCGCCTGTTGCCATAAAATAATTCCCTGCAAGATTTATATTAGCCTACCAATTATGTAGCAAGTGTTCTTTAATCTGACAATGCACATTTATTGCTCCATGGTTGATGCTCCATCCCCAGAAGTGTCCCTGGGAATAGATCATCTTTAAGCTCTCTTCCAGTTCAAACAAATGATTTCATCAAAATCAATGATTTTGTAATATTTTTGTGTATTAAAAGCCACATACTTTGTTTTTTTAAAAAACAAAGTTATTCTTGTTACTTGTCCTTTAGAAAGAATATCTTCTCTGCTACAACCTTTATCAATACTGATCAGAGATTATTAAACTCTTGAGAGAGTGGAGAAAAAAACTGAGCAAAAAGGGAATAATATTGATTCTTCATATTAATCTCTTTGAAAATAGAATTTTCCAAGAGTACTTCATAAACATTTACAATATGCAAACAAATATTTTGCATCTTGATGTACTTAATCCAGGAGAAAAATCTCTGAAATACATTTGCTTTTCCTATGTGCAATCATAAGATGTTAATAAATATAAGAGTTGGAACTTGAAAAAGAATATACTAGGAAAACCATTCTGACATAGAATGTGTTTAAAAATAAGGACAAGAAAGAGACATGACAAAACTGAAGAGAGGTAGAAAATGTTTGAATAGAAAAAATATTAACAAACAGGTTGATAAATACATTGCATATTCTGACATTTTTGTTATGTAGAGCCTTCACAGAGAGCACAGAAGGCCTTGTATGCAGAGCTCCAGCTTAAATCCTCCCAACTCAAAAATCTCCTGCTGGGAGATTTTTATCTGAAGAACTTAATTAACAGCAAGTTTAATATAGGGTCTCTAAAGTATACTGTTGGTTTTCATACAGAATAGCAAAATCAAAACAAGACAGACATAAGCAGCAAAGGGAACGAATTCTGTTTGTCTCACAAAATGTATGTGTTATCTCCCCCTTCCTTCTCACAGGGTGGGAGGGAGAGGTATGAGAAAACATACAGCCCTGCTGAACAGAACATCCATCACAGAGAGCTGACCCACCCTGCTGCAGGATGGTATCAGATACACTAGGTTCTTTCCTAAACACTCAAGTTTCTTTTTGGATGCCGAAGGGGTTATTTCTGGAATTATGAAAATTTTACAAATCTCTTCCCATGACCTTTCTGACATTCAAACTTTGATGAATAGCTCCCACACTGGACTGCTCATTCTGAGAAGAAAATTTCATGTTCCTTTTCCTTAGTAGCAGATAAATTATGGATTGTCCACAGCAATGATTAAACACAGTTTACAAATACACTGGCATATCAGTCATTTGTTCTTAACCCCAAAATGCCTGACCTTTTTTCTGGCATGACATTTTTCTTTTCAACCTCACAATGGCTCTTGTCAAAAGCAACGTTTAAAAGCTGTTCCCTCCCATATCTCACCCGAGTCATAGGTTCCGCAGGCTATTCCTAGTTACGCAGCCAGGAACAGACACCGGGCCTAGAGACAAATCAAGCTGCAAAATCAAGCACTCCAAAGTCAGCAAATGTCAAAGTCATTGCCAGAAGCAATGGGCAAGATGCCTGGGAGCCTTGATCTGCCCTTGCCCTGTGTGCATGCATTATGGAGAGTTTTTATTTATAGAATTACATCCTACCACCGCCCACAAGGCTGCTCCCTGATTCAGTTCAAAAGGAGAATCAACATCCATTTACTGAGCAACTACTCAGTACTTTGTTTCCTTCTCAGCACTTGAAATACAGTTTGAGACCTCCTCTACTGAACACTATTCAAGGTTTTTGTACAAAAGGTAGACTCCTTAGCTTCCTGGTGTGGTATTCAATAAGGCTTACAATTGTATCAAGTAAGCATCTTACAAAACACTGTCCCAAAAATAAGTTCCTAAAATCTATAAAGCATTACCTCAGAATTTGAGATTGAAGAATTCAGGCACAGAAAGGCAAAAAACATTCAAGGTTTGGGTGTCAAACTTAAACACTCAGCAGTTTATCTTCCAGACTAGGTGTACTTGCATAGCATTTTTATTATATTTAAAAAGTAGAATTTTGTATTTGCTTAACACAGAATTACCATTAATTCAATTGCACATGAGAGCTTAGAGTGCACGTTTTGTACTTAAATTCTAGATTCTTAAGTCAAAACAAAAAAAATCCCACAAATAGTGACAACAGAAATTCTGATTTTATGAGAATCACCAAAAGAAACTTGGGAAAGGTAGGAATACTGCTCAGATCTCAACACAACACTACAGAGCTATACTCTGTAACTAAATTCTAAAACAAAGTCAACAATATGGCTATAGTAGTCCCAAGCTTCTCAAACATATATACTTGGCTGAAAAATGTAGGTCACCATACTAAAAATAAGAGGATTACCTACGAAAGGCTGAAACTTTGTTACAGGGTAGGGGGAGGACATACAACATGACCAAGAACAAACCATACAAGACAGAAAACCACGCTAATGTCTACCAACACATACATACTGAAAGCAATTTTGCTCTTTAATGCAGTAGCATGCCAGACAGCAATGTAATGAAGGGAATGGAAAATAACACCATATTTCAAGGTCTATTAATACTATGTGGGTCAGATTCTAATAACCCAAAACCTGGCTGAAAAGAACCCTCTCACAGGAGTCTGCAAAGTCATTAGGGATTTTATCCACTGCCAAAATGCTTTTTCAGTCCCCATACAGTGTGGGAATTGATGAATACTAGGGACATTAACACCTGAGACAAAAAAAATAAAAAATACAACTTTTATAGAATATTGTGGGAAAAAAAAAAGCCAGAAGAATTATAGATCCAACTAGCACATGCTCAAAACCAAGTATGACAAGTTATTAAAGTCTATGGCAGATGTTTGTGCAATCCCACTCTGATGATGCTGTTTAATGAAAGCTCTGTACCACAAACTCAGAGCAACAATAATTAATAAAAAGCAGCAATAATTGTGTTACTATTATTTTATAGAATTGTGCTAAAATACTTGTACAAAATAAAAACATTTCTGTTCAAATCAATTAATTTGTACTATAGTCATATATTGTATATAAAAGACAAAGGGCATAGCAGAATTTCCAAACAAAAAATTTTATTAAACGGAACTGAGACAGAGCATATGAACCTACATATATACTGTGTGCATATATGCATTCCTGTTACACAGATACAGCTGTTAAACATGTTATCAACCTGAAAAGTCAGGATCAATTCTAAATAACTGCCATAATGCAGAAGTATATTTTTTTCCTACAAACAAGGAAGTGAAGCAGTCATGAGAGCAAAATTAGCACAATAAGCAGTGTCTTCTCAATCCCTTGATATCTTTAAATGAAGGACAGATATATTTCAGGCAAATGCATTTTAGATAAGCACAAACTGAAACTGCATTTTGGTCAGTTAAGTCAAAAGGTTTATTATCAGGAGACCTGAATGAAAGACAAAGACTTGTTGCATGTAAAGGATGCCAGACTTGGCAATTTAATGGTCCCTTCTAGCCACAAACTCTGTGAAGAACTCTCCCAAAGAATAACATGTAATAAATACATTATTACAATCAATTTAATCAAACCCACACTCACTAACCTAAAAGTTAACTAGTAACTCACTCTTTGTCAGAGGTAAAGATCTCCTTTGGAGGTGTTATCCACAAGATAGAACAGCAAAATAAATCTGCTACACATCCTCCATCCTTACATGCAAATTCAATTTGCTGTGTACTTGATCATATTTACTCCTCCATCTTCATCTCCCTCATACACACTGATGTTATTTTTAAAAGAAGGTTAAATAAATTAGGAGAGCAGCTTTGGGTTGTTGCTGTGGTCTTGTTTAGGTTTTTTCTTTTTAATTACATTCTCAATTAAAATAATTTCTGTCAGCAGACAGATTAATATAATATTCAAACCATAGCTATTTACCAAAATAGTAACTCACTCTCAGAGCTCCTAAAGCAAAGTCAAGTTACCCTTAAAGGACAGAACTGCACAGCATTTTGGCAACAAGCAAAAAAGACTTTGCTTGTATATATAAATCTACATAAATTTTTTGAAATACAGTTATTCTTATTGAGATACATAGTTATCAGTATCTCTTGCAAAATAAACCATTTTAAACAAAAATCACTTTAAAGAAGAGTTCACCTAGTGATCACTTTAAATAGCTACCATTAGGCCTAAAAAGCATTAAAACTCCTGGTGGCCAGGGTCCAAAATGTATTTAAGGTGTCTCTCTGAATTTCTACTGATTCCATCAGGAAGCCAGGTATCTGAACATCCCTGTACACCCAAGTCCACCTGTACAATAATCCCATATAAATTAGCTTTACTATGAGAAAGATGCAACAGTTTATTTTTGCTGTTAAATAGTAGTATGATTTAAGGGATCATTTATTTCCAATAAAAACCCCTCATTAATACATCACAACCAGGAATTTACATATCTGAAGTTACCAGAAAGACAGTCAACTATGCTAAAAATATATACAGGCATCCTGTTTAGGCCAAGTGGATGACATGAATTTGCTGGAAACAAACTTGTCAATTCCTCTGTGCTCTACAGAGCTCAATACCATTAAACCTAAGCCGCAGTGAAATGCAAGCAGAAAGATCTGTATGGCTTAGCTAACATTTCAATAAAACTTTAACTACACGTTATGCATGCAAGTTTAGAAGATTCTCCAACAAAAATGTGGCAGCTGAGAGGCATCTGCCCCAGACAGACACACACGAAAGCACACCACAAAGTCAAAGCATTGCCCCTCTCAGAACTCCTACACAAGGAAAGGACGGGTAACAGTATAAATTCCAAAGGAACATTCTGTGCCAATCAGCTGCAATAGTCACTCTCCAGTTGCAGATCCAGCCTTTGCAACTGCCACAGAATTCCTTGGCCAAGCAGGGCAAACAATTACAGAACGCTCTCACGCATTTTCTAATAATTTAGAGTATATACAAAAGAACATCAATATATACAAAAGAAGCAAACATATTTTCAAGAAAGAGGAAGATACAAGCTATTATATGGCTTACTGTTGAGATTTTAATGGATAGCCTTAAAGTATCCCAGAGAAAAAAAAAAAGACATGACTTTGGGAAAACACAGGATGAAACCTCCAAACTGTTGCATTTGGCATGTTGTTTTCGTAAGAGAAAACTAGAGTACATCCAAGACAGTATCACTCTCTCACTTGTATTACATTTCATGGTGCCTGATCTGCACTTCTAGGATTTTGTGCACATTCTCCTTCCACGCAGGCTGTGATTACAGGCCTAAATTGAGGGAGTGTGCCATCTCAGCTCCTAGTCAAAAAAAATTTAAAGTTTCAACTGTTTATCTACTTCTGATTAGAAGAATTCAAGACAGAGAAAAGGGAAACATATGAAAGCACATTAATTACATTTTATATTAAATAGCATTTGAGTATTTTCACCTCACTTTAAAAGACTATGTACATGCATACAAAAATGCTCAAAATTCTCACCACACAAGGAAGGTGAAGAAGAACTGAAATGAAATTTAACCATTTTATTGTCATCTTAGACATTCTTAAGACCAGAGTACACACAATCATATTGTCCATCCATTCTCTCTTTTCTGGCTTTTTTTCCATAACTTCCAAAAGAC
The DNA here is from genome assembly GCA_013397245.1 of Thryothorus ludovicianus. NCBI lineage: Eukaryota > Metazoa > Chordata > Aves > Passeriformes > Certhiidae > Thryothorus > Thryothorus ludovicianus. The sequence goes on from VZTB01017334.1 coordinate 940,151, forward strand.
TGGGACGTTAAACCTTCCACACAATTTTGAGCAAGTACAAAGAACTAAAGAACATCTAACAATGTGCTTGTTCTAAAGAAAATCTAAATGTAGAGGTGACAAAGAAATTAGCCACTAAATGTCTTTTATATTGGAGATACTGTGGGAGGAGGGTAAGAGGGTGCTGGGGGCAGGTATTATATCGGAGGTTTTTCCATGACATTTTCCTGAAGAGCAGATGCAGTTATTTTAAAAGGATTTTACAGAAGATAAAAAAAGCAGCTCCACCACTTTTTTCCTATAAAAATACACTTTTAAACAGAAATGCATTTTACGAGTATATATGTTAGGAGCAATGAAAACATAGGTTGACAAGTTAAAAAAGAGTTTATTAAATATATTAGGGAAAAATAATTGTGGTTATTGTGAAACTGGGTAAGTAAGACTGTATTTTCTGCTGTATTTCTGTTAAGTATGATGTAATTAATGTAATTTCTTGCCTGCAAGGAAGGAGGAAACCAATTTTGATAACAAGGCTAAATTTATGAAGTAAGAAACTGTGCCAAAACAGGCCATTCTTAACTTACTCTGTAAAATGACTGACATATCCAAAATAATAACTTGGAGTAATTCTTACTTTGATGGGAATTGCTGACATTTCTGTTGACTGTAACAAAGAAAAACATTTGTTTTCCCCCAGAAGCAACTATGCAAGAGCAGATTTTTAGTAATTACAGTATTTAGAAGAGTCCTTGGATTTGGATTCCTGCACTCTGACACGCAGCACTAAAACATGCTCAGTTTATAAAAACTACAACTGGTTCACAAAATTGTTCTAACCACTCCTTCATCTTTAAGTATACTTGCTTTAACATCCTTCAGCCTCCTGACCATACATGACTGATTAATGTCCTGATTAATTCAGGACAGGACTCCAAAACCAGAAGTCTGGGCCTACAAACAGCCATGAAATAAAATAGCCCCAAATTAGTTTTCCTTCGCGTTCAAAGGTAGCTTTTACGTCCTCTCAGCAAAATTCTGAAAACCACAATATTCTCTATAAACATTTCTACAAATATAAAGCATGACATCTATAACAGTATTTCCTGTATACCTTTCCGTGAGTTTACAGCGGACGTTTTACAAATCCTTCTTCCTCTGTAAATGTCTAAATCCCAGCAAACATTTGGCAGGACACCAAAAGCAAACCATTGTGCAAGTAGCAAGAGAGCTAGGGGCTACACGTACAAAGTACTCAAGTAATAGAGTATATCCCACTGCCTACACACAAGACCAAAACCTCCTGCTGCTACTGCCACCACTGATGAGAAAAAAAGGCAAGTTAGGGAAAACCATTTGTGTCATCGCATGTCCAGTGCCCACCACTCAATGCTAACAAGCCAAAAATCTATGGGAAGTACACTTACTGCTACTACTGATCAAAGATGTGGAAAAAGGAGGCTGTTTTGGTTTAGCCTTGCTAACAGATACTTGCAATAAGGTGTCACTGAAAGAGGCTGAGAGATCAAGACTTGCACAGTCAGAAGTATCTGAGTTGCCAGCATAAAGATGGCAACGGGCTTTGTGCTATTCTGTGTCTTCCATGATTATATTTGTTTCTAGTCAACTCATCTCCAGCTCATCAAGGCACATTGATTGTTCTGTCAAGGTTTAGAAATGAACTGTCCTTGTAGTTCTGTCTCTCCCTGCACTTATCTTTGGATAATCTCATCCGTAAACAAAAACTGAAAACAGCTTGGCCTCTTTNAACTGAAAACAGCTTTGCCTCTTTCCAGAAACATTTTTAAGAGAGACATGGCAGAAATGAAACAATATTTCCATGTATACTGCTTGAATTGTAAATAGTTTGTATCAAAAATAAATCATTGTGAGAAGTCAACCTATTTTTCCACTGAGAAGGAAGTCAGACTGGCTCTTTTGCGAAGGAGATTTTACAGCTGATTTAATATAATCTTCATTATCTGCTAGAAAGGAAGACACAGATCTATTTAAACAAAATCCACACAACATAATCTTGGCTCAGCTAGCCAAAGTACAGGATCTACTAAAACCTCAACTACAGCACATACAAGGCACAATAACAATTCCAAAAGATACTCAAAGCAAACTTCAATTTACATTTCCAGAATACCCTGCAATTACCCATTCTGGTTAATTTCAAATTCTTTCAGATCACTCTTAAGCGTATAAAAGAAAGAAAAAGTCGCACAAAAGAAATTAATTGAACTATCTGGAATGTTGCTGCATTAAATCAGCAACAAATCAGTGGACAACAAACTCCAAAGAAAAACCAGAAGAAAGCTTAACTTCGCACTTGCATTCCTTAACTCAGGAAAATCAGAGAAAGAAAACTCACGGACTCTGCAGCAACATTTTATTAAGCTACGAAAATGATCAGAAGGTAATTTCAATTTGCACTTTTCAGATATTGAGAAAGGACTGTACTATGGACAAAAATCAGACAAAAAATTTTTCATTAAAAAAATCTTTTATAACCTACAGAAGTGTAGAATAAAGCAAAATATTTGAAGTTAGAAAAGATCTACATAAGATTTAAAAAAAAGGCAAGAACAGGCAGCATGAGATGAATAATGAACATGCTCATCAAAAAGTTTATGTTTCTGCCTTGACTATGCCAGCAATTACTCAGTGTAGACCTAATGAAAACCTTAACAGTTACAATGGTAAATAA
>VZTB01017335.1:4920-32474 GCA_013397245.1 Thryothorus ludovicianus
ACTAACATAATGAAGAAAGAAAATATTCCCACACCTTAAAAAAATCAGCAACCAATACGCATAAAAACTATGTAAACACATTAAACCAAGTTCTAAATAAACTATGAAAGCTGTGTTGCAATTAACTCAGAATATGGGAAACACGTCTATTAAAAGAATGCATTTTTTTCAATAATAATATATGTATGGCACCTGGTAGTACAAAGGACTGAAGAAATATATAGAACAGACTGTTCAGATATTGTGGCAGTGTGGGCAAGTGGAATTTCTTATTCATACTTGTGAAACTGTCGGCTTTTAGCAAATTTCACTGCCTAATATCCTAGACTATAACACTGAGAAATCTCATGATCTTGTCTGTGCGCTCCACCAAACTGCTTCCTCATGCTGGAGTACTCAGTGATGTCCACAAGAGGCTTTCCCACTGCCTTAGCTGGGCTGGAAGACTTGACAGAATTCTTCATTTATGCCTTCAGCTTTGGCATTCAGTCCTTCAAAATGGACCCCATATGCCAGCATCCTTGAAAAACCTTACAAGATAAGAAAATAGGAAGACAGAAAAAAGGAACTCTAAAGAAGAAAGTCTAGCAAATAGCAACTCCTAACTATTTTTTTGCCTTGCTCATCATGCAATGATGAGCTTCTACCAATTCTTATTACAGACTAATTGTTCTACCAATTAGTATTGCCATAATAAAAAGAAAAATAATTCTCTATTCTTCAACTTTTTAGTAGGATCTTTGCCGAGTTGCTGGATGCTGCTGACACTCAGCTTAGACAGACACACCTTCACAGTTCAGGTCATGCATCAAAGCTTCTACTTGTTTTTGACCAAGGTGAGATGAGCAACAGCCTACAACTAATTTCACAGTATTGAAAGACAGATGAAGTCAAGTGTCAGAGGTAGAACTGGCTCAAGCAGGGCAGTATCCTTCTTTCTGTTATCTAATTGTAGCCCAGGAAAGTGCAATTGGTGCCTTCTGAAAGCCAGGTCCATTAGACATTTACAGGTTTGTGAAACAATGATTTAGCCTCAGTAAATCCTCTTTAAAACCGTCAATACTTTATATACAGGAGCAAGCTGGCATTTTTTCTTTATTATTATTTTAAATGGCTTTATAGGCTGCCCTCTACTGAACTTCCATATTTTGTCAGTCAGTAGTGGCCATTTGTTCTTTCCAGTGCTGACTAAAATGTCTTTTGGATTGACAGTGATTTCAAAGATGCAGTGTTAATGTTTGTCAATATTCTACAAAATTTTATCAAAATCTGAGATTAGGAGGTGTCTAAGTACTTGCACTATTGGTGATAATGCTTTATCCTATCATCCTTACTATCCCCAAAAGCAGACCTTGTGCTTCCTCAGTCGCTGAAACTGAATTTATAATTGAACATAAGAGTCAGCTGCAGATTCTCAGTGTTAGGATCTGGTAGCCTGGCTGAGGTGAGATTGCTGAGGATCAATAATCCCACATGTGACTGGTGGTGCCCTTTATGCCTCAGTGTGTACAGGAATCAGACTTTGATCACATAACCTAACCTAGCACCTGTTTTCTTATCATCATAAAAGTACATAATGAGCAGAATCACCACATGAAGCTGTGCAAGAAAGGACCCCTGAGCAGTCCCAAAATAAAGTTGCTGAGAGTGTTACTGTGACTTCTGTGAAGTGACAGCTCTATCTGACACCATCCACACACACGCTGTGAAGTCCATCCCACTTGTGTTTTTCACAATTTTGTCTTCATGCCATTCCACAGCACAGCTCTTAATGAACCTCTACCCACAAGGCCCCTTTCCCCTTCAAAACACATTTCTTCATCTCTCACTGCCTTCTTGCAGATAGAGGGATTTCTCTCCATATTAATGAAAATCTTCCCACAATAGTCTCTGGGACATTCAGTTCTGATAAAAAAATTTCTTGGTACCTTGGATAGAGCTCTTTACAGAGATCTTTATAGAAAAAATATACTTGGGTCTGCAAGATTTCTCCAATCATCTTTACACTGAAAGTGCCTATTCCTCTTCCACGTACTTAAAGTTCAGTTTTTGGCCTAGGTAAGAACTGGGAGAGCCAAGCCTAGGGCTCAAGTGACAATAAAATTATTATCTGGTCCTTATAGTCTGCAAATAATTTCCCCTTTGTACTTTCTGCTCCTATTATTTCCTGGATTTTAGTTATAAGTCTCACTGGATGGCCAGGCCCAGCATCTCAGAGATAAGATTTCACCATTGTCATACTCCTGAGGTAGTATGGGAAGGATACAAGGTAATTCTGCAGTAAGGAGGGATAAAAAAACTCACATGCATTGCCCTCAGGTGTCCTATGGAACTTCAAAACCAGTGAGTTCTCTTTCCTCATCTGCTGTTATTTGAATTTATTTAAGTATAATGATAAAGATTTTCAGACATTGTATATGATCCCTTGCAGTCAGAACTTCCAGCAATTAACCAAACCATTGAGACAATCTGGAAATTACCTCCTGTAAGTTTACAGGACACAATGGGGCTTCAACATCCTGTCTACAGGGGAGGAACAGAACACATGCTGATGGACTCTGACATTACTGGTAACATGCAGAAGGTCCCTCACTCAGCCTAAATGTGAGAGCTTTGGAGGATATTGCCTGCTGGTGATAGTTGTGGAAAAGCTCCTATATCAAGGGAGAAGTATGGATGCTTTTTTCTTGATGCACTAGACACTTATAGCAGATAGGCAGATAGCTCTGATAAGAATAGTTATGGTTAAAAGGCTTATATCCAGGAAAGATTTAAACAGCTCACTGGTTTATGAAATTATTAATATTCATGTCCATTATTATCGTTGTTGTTGTTGTTGTTATATTTGTTTTACATGGAAGAGCTTATACCTAAGCCAGTTTTGATTGACAAAGTCTCGTTTAAAAATGCCAAAAGGTAACTTTTGCAGTCTTTAAATCTAGATGTAATTATTGTTTAAATAACTTTGATTTGTCATGGAAATAAGGGAATTGGCTTTTTTTATCACCTGTGTCAGAAAAGAACCCTGCAATATTTAGATGACATGAAGCTGGAGGAGGTGCTCCAGAAACACTGTGAATGCCTGTGCATCAATATCTGCTGGTGCTTGGAGAAAGTTGACATTCTTGATATTTCTTAGCCCTCAAAAGAAGATCTGCAAGTGAAAGACATGACTAATAAAGGTCTTTCTCAGTCTAGAATTTCTGTTAATCTGATTAAAAATATGCTAATATATATTTTAGACTGATAAGCATCCATGAGTCAGAATTAGTGCAAAACTCTTCAGTCATGAAACAAGATGAAAACCAACAGGTGCAAGATCAGTTCATTTTCAATGTTTGTCAGTCATGGATTTACAGCCTGGATTAGCCTTGGTTCATGTTGTCTCGTGCTGAGTGTCATGGCTGTGCATAGGAAGAGAACAGACAGAGAATCAAAGAAAAGTTCACAAAAAAACAGATTTCATTAGTCTACAGAATATCTAGAAATTTGTATCATATGACAAATATCATAAAAATTAAAGGGGAGACAGAGTGACTTTGAACAACCTCACAACAGAGTGAAAAAATATACAGTGTAGAAACACATTATTGTGTATATTTATACTATTTTCAAGAATAAACTTCTGTCTAAGCATTGAGAGTGCCAGATGCATGAGAGAGAACATGTTCCCTACCCTCAAAACCAAGTTAAACGAGGAGACCAGTTTAAGTGGATAATGTATATAAAAACAACAACATGGAGGTCACTTTAGCAATTAAAAAGATCAAGTGAATGGTGCAGATATTTTGAGTGGTGCTGAAATGATGTTGTGTACATGCAATAAATAAGCAACAAGTCAAACACGACAACCTGTAGCAGAATAGAGTAGCTTTGTTTTTATTAATTGCAAGGGAAGCATGCCTACTTCCCAATTTCATTTTCACCTTCTGGAAAGATCTTTACTGAAGGATACTAGAACTAAACAGAATACTGTACATACAAAATAGGGGAGATTGTGTGTTTATTTAGGATTTTCTATTACTGCTTGTTTATGGGTAGATTTGTTTTTTCCCTAGAAGTGCTATACTGAAGTGAATAATATCTGAAAAAAAAACAGAAAAAATTAGAATTTTAGGTTCAAGCATTTTGCAAAGAAATACAGATTAAGATATGTACTAACTTGTCGCTGTCATATTCAATCCAATGAATTAGGAGGAAACAGTATGAAAAATGTTTTTAAAAAAAGAAATTAGAACTCTATGGAGTCAGGTATACATTTCTTAGAATTACACACTAATACCAGCAAAGCAAGGCTATTAATTTTAAATTTTATCTTACTGAAGATGGTGTGTAACCATACCTGAAAAGAAATCAGGAATTTTAAGGTTTCCTATAAAGGCAAATTCCATGAGTGAGATTCCCCGCCATGTCATGACTCATTGGGGAATAACTTGTTCCCTAAATACACACATCAACTGATATTTTGAAAGCTACAAAATGCCTGGGACATGTGCATGTAGCTGCTGTTTGTGACACAGAATGCCTACAATATACTTGCATATTTCTAGACCAGTAGATGAAGGTCATAGGACCCCTAAAATGGCACCAGGTGCTTTTAGTTAGGAAACTTTATCTAATTCCATGATTCTAACAGAAACTGATAGCGCAACACAGAGAAAGGCAGCTACTCCTGCTGTATGATGAAGTGAGTTTGTTGTTACTCTGGGCAGACACAAGTGACACAATAGCTAGACTGAGGGGAAAGAGGGAAAAAAAAGACAGTGCTTTTTCTCTCTTACAGTATAATATCTTAGTTCTGGGCTAAAAATACTAGTTTAGATTAAAAAAAAACAAAGATAAAAGAAAAAAGCAGAGGATTTCTGCCTCTGGGAAGACATAAGTTATGCCAAGCATTGAAAAACATATTCATAAAATGAATTAGAGTAGATGTGTTACAATTTTGAGATTGCAGTTACATGAAAGTTGTTAAGTGCAAAGCTTAACTGAAGAGGGAGATTGTAAAAAACTTCTTGGAAGTACCAGTGATCAAAAATTCAGATTTTGAAAGCTGGAAACTTGGGGGAGGTTGCACACAGAGGCAGTGAGAGCATTTCAGTAAAGATTTGTCTGTGGGTCTGTGCTGAATTCTGGAATAACTGACACATTTTCCCACGGTTCTTCACAATGTAACCACCAGAGTGGATGAGGGTAGATGAACAGTAACACCTGTCCCCAGAAATCCTAGAGCCCACCCTGAATAATTACAGCAATTCTGTAGCTGTGAGTATGCAGAAATGAATCATAAGGAAGGATCTGAATGAGATTTCTATAGAGAAATTCAGCAATCAGATAGTACATGTGCAAATGCAGTACTGAGGACATAGTCTACAGTGATGGAGATTTACTTACTCAGACGTAGGAACAAGGTCCAAAGGGTATCAGATCTCTTTCTTAGGTCAAAGAAACAGAGATATAGGAATGTTTCCTGTCTGTGTACTGTCTTCATACTCATCTGTTACTAACAGAGAAAGAACAGGCAGGAGAGAGGCTGGCAGGACACACTTTCAAGATCATTGAAGGACCTTCTCATTTAGATTTGGGTTATCCGAGCATGAAAACTGACTGCTGACAGGGCAAAGATAGAAGAAAGTAGTGTGAATACTTCTGTAGAAATTCTGCAAGTCATTTCTCAAGCTTACAAGCTTGTCTCTCAAATACTAAACATTAATAATATTTTTCATTTCAAATAATCACACATCTACTGTGACTCTATAATTGTCATTGAGAGATCCACACACATAACATTTAGAACTCAATATGTGTATCAGACTTGGTACATCTAAACGTTACTAGATACTCTTTTACTGAAATACCAAAAGTAATCAGGAGAGTTAAAATTAGTGCAAAAATGTTTTCCAGGTCATTTGCCTCCAGCATGTACTGGTGTATGGATCCTTTTCTTCCCAAGTTTGGGACTCTGCACTTCCCCATGCTGAATGGCATGAGGTGCCCAACAACCCAGCTCATCTCTCCAGTCTGTCAAGGTTCCTCTGGATGACAGTATAACCCTCTGATGTGTCAACCACTCCCAGTTTAGTGTCTGCAGCAAACCTACTGCAGGTGCACTCTGGGCCCTCACCCAGATTATTCAGGAGGATGTTGAACCAGGTTGAACTCTGGTTTATATTGCTAATTTCTGGCCTCCAACTGGACTTAGTGCCACTGAACACTACCCTCTAGGCACAACCATTAATTTCCAATCCATCTCACTGTCTTCTCGGCCAGTCTGTAGACCAACAGACTGTCTATGTGGATCTTCTTGGAACAGTGTCAAATTCCTTACTGAAATCAAGGTGAACAAATCCACTGCTCTCATGATATTACCAAGGTATTTAATTGTTGAAGTTTCTTAGGTTGGTCATGACTTCCCTCAATAAAGCTGACTACTCCTGGTGACCTTCTTTTGTTTCATGTGCCACAAAATGATTTTTATCCTAAGCAGATGCTCATTCTTAAATAGTTTCTGGAGTCATAAAAACTCAACCCTGCTTCTGGCATCAGCTCTGCAAACAGTTTTTGGCATACTGTATCAGCTTTCCCCCTTTAGCCTCAGGATTGTGGACACCACCAAGGCCCCTAGAGCTCTGCAGTCACTATGGACACTCTCCAGATTTTCTCACTGTTGCCCTTCTGGGGATAATATTTGGGCACACTTCAGCAGTCTCCTTGCAACATTTTGGATCCAGGCATCCATAAGCAGCAAACTTCTTTAAACAACAGCTCAGGCTGGCAGGGAGGTTCCTCTGTGCCTTGCAGCAGGGAGTGACCCACTATCATCCCCCACCTCTTACTGCTGCTGGAGTACCATGGGTCAGGGTCACTCGACCCAGATGTCTCACTGGAACTCCCATCTTGCTCCTCCTCAGCTTTGAGGTCAGTAGACCTGATCTGTAGTGTCAAACCACTTTTGTTGCTTATTTAATTTATTTTATTTTAATTAATTTTATTTTATTCTAAGTTGGCAGAGATATGATTTAGTTGCTATCTGAGTAGTGTAACTTCTCACTGTATTGTATTATTGTGCCCTGTCATGCACTGCTTGACAGAGAAAATAATGTGACAGAGTTCCTTTCACTGGTTTGTGCTTCTGGCCACTGGTGTGACTGATGATGAGACAATTAGTCATGTAAAGCTTTTGGTGAAACCAGACAGAGCTACTAGTCAGGAAAAAAGCCTCATTTTCTGTGCTATTCCCTCAGATTGGCAAAACTCCTTTCTATATCTTGGAGAATGTGTTATAAGTAGTTTTAGACAAGACTATTTAAAATGTAAAGTTTGCATGTAAAAAGTATGTTTGCATTTACATACTTGGAAATTCTTCATCATGACTGGAATGCCCAGGTTTTGATGAAAGCTCCTACTTGAGTCAATGATCTGTGGGTATGTGGCAAAATGCAGTGTGCAAGTAGTGGTTGGTACCAACAGTGTCTGGCAGTTCAGTGGATTTACTTATTTGCAGTTTGTACTTATTGATTACCAAAAAATGCTGTAGTTTATACCTAAATTGCAATTTAAGTTAGGGACTGCTGCTGGAGAATTTCTTCAGTCTGAGACTCAATTGAAAAGAATATAACATTGCCTTCAGTTTCCACTTGAAAACCAACTTTTTCTCTTTCAGAAGTGTTTTATCATTAGTTACTGCTATATGTGAATTTGCTTTGTCAGTCCTACATCATTCATTAAATTTGTTTCTTACCTTGCAAGGTTGTTGATCATCAAGGACATAAATCAAACTGTCCCTCCATTCTTTTTGCATTTATTTGCCCTGCATACAATGCTTTCCCACATCTTTTACTTTTTTTCTATTTCTCAGAAGCTTTACGGTAGCTTTCAACTGTCAGAATCAGACCTTTGCTTCTGCTCTGATAAACCTTTTGCTTCTATTCTTAGAACAGTCTCCTGTCTCATGGAGAAATACTTTCACAAATAATTTTTCTTCACACACATGAATAGTTATACAGTATGTTCTCTCCTTTTGATGTGTCCTTTGTATTTTAGATTAAGGTGCTAAAGATACAGTCTATGTATCATGGAAATGTATGACATGTTTAATAAATCAATCCTAAAAATAACCATCTCAGTACTTTCTAAACTTCAGAATATTACATTTAATAAATCAGTTTAAGTGAATAATTTTCCATATTTGCAATAAGTTTGGAATGTGATATAAAAATATAGATCTGCTACTTACTAAAGTTTATACAGATTGAAAGAAGTTTCTGTCTTTCATAGTAATAGAGCACATATTGCATATTGAAAAAATATAAAAATTAGGTATACATGCACATAAAAATAGAAATATTTTGTTTTGTTTGTTTTTTTATTTTTTTTGTATTCCAACCTTCTCTTGAAATTAGGGAAAAAAGCTAAAACCAAACATAGCTAAGATGAATTAAACAAAATTTTTGTTTGATTACTCTTACAATTTAGTCTTTTTATGGAACTGCCTTTTCTATATGACAAGAGTATTGGTTTTGGCTGGGGTAGAGTTAATTTTGTTGCCAGTGGCTGGTGTGGAGGTGTGTTTTGGATTTGTGTTAATACACATAAAGCGCAGGGTTGTTAATTCGGGATGGTTTTGTTACTGCTGAGCAGCGCTTCCAGAGCCAAGGCCTTTCCCACTTTTTGCACTGCCACGCTGATGGGACACTGGGAGCAGACACAGCCAGGACGGGTGACTCCCACTGACCACAGGGACATTCCAGACCGTGTGGCATCATGCTCAGTGCATAAGGTGGGGGAAAGAAGGAGGAGAGGACATTTGGAGTGGGTGGTGTTTTGTCTTCCCAAGTCACTGTCACACAGCTGGATCCTGGCTGTCCTGGAGATGGCTGAACACCTGCCTGCCCAAGGGAAGCAGTGACTGAATTTCTTGGATTGCTTTTGTTTGTGTGTGGAGCTTTTTCTTTGCCTACTGAGCTGTCTTTATCTTAACTTACAAGTTTTCCAGCTTTACTCTTTCAGTTCTTTCCCTGATCCTGCTGGTGGGGGAGTGAGCAAGTGGCTGCACGGTATTTTGTGGGTGGTTGGGGTTAAACCATGACAACAAGTGAGAAATAAGAGAACTTATGTTAAAATCCTTACTAAACCAAAATGTGTTGAAAAGCTTACATTTGTATTCCCGCATCTGAGTCAAAAAATGTGGTTTGACATCAATGGGAGTATCTGAAGCCAGAGTAACTTATATTGTATATTTGTATCAGTCCTGGATATAGAGTGGAACATAAATGAAGTACAGCTAGAACACCGTTTTTCTTATAACTAAAATTATATTAAACATCACCTGAGGAAAGGAATTGGTGTGAAAGATTTCCATTATTAGAAGGCATGTATTAGAATAACAATTTTTGCAGGGAGTTCTATCTTCGGTATCTTGCAAGTGAATGATATATTCCATCAGATTTAATGAAAATGAAAACCATATTCACTATATATTCTTTTTCTCTCTTTCAATAATATATCATAAGTTACTTAAAAAGAAGACATTAAAATTCCAAAGCATTTCTAATATTTTAAATTGCACTTGCATGTTTTGAAAAACCCATTGAAATATCTATTTTTTAAAACAATTTTGCTCCTTTTTATACATCACCCAAGATAATGCTTCTGATCAAACTTTTATTTATAAAAATTCTTTTCTTGTGATATTCTAGCATCTAATTTTCTCCCTTAAGTGAAATTTGGTGGTGGTGTGGAAACATTTCTTATTTAAAACACTTGTCTCAGAGGCCTGTCTTGTCTACCATGGCTCATTTTGCCCTGACGTTTATGCAGCAATAACTGCTCGGAGTTAATCCAGTTAGGTAAGTCTGGGCAGTGCTCCAAAAGGAACCATTTCGCTTTACGATGATGCAATCCCCTCTCAACGCAATTCCAGAAATATCCATCCTTGGCTGAGTGGCATATTTATGATTCCTCAATGTTATTTCATTTTTCTGATTTGCAAAGTTTGTAATACCAGTTGCAACTTATTTATTTCAGTCAACAGCATCAAGTCATTTTTAAGTCTGTTCTCAGACTTCATGAAATAAATCAATACCAGCAAAGGATTTTATTTTCCAGAACATGCTTCTTTACCGTATGCTGAAAGATATCTCTTCCAAACCAAATGAATATTTACCCTAGAAAACTATATTTTGCTTCTGTGTACTTTTTAAAATTTGGCATTCCCAGTTTAATAAAGGATTGTGCAAGCTCTTACTCTTTGGCCATGATACATGCAACACCCGTCAGCCACTAAAGAATAAAAAATCTTTCCAACACTTACACTTTCTCATGACAGAGAGAAAAGCCATGTTTATATAACTTAGTCCTACACACAACAAAAGGAAAATGTAGTATTTCTGTGATAGTGCTCTCATGCAGAGATTTTGTTATTCTCTCTTCATCCAGGATGATATTTGGATATAGAACACTGCAAGACAAGGAGCAGCTATGCAGAAAGTCATGTTTTCAGCTAGATATGGGTAAAAAATTAATAAAAAACAATGACAAGGGAAGCACAAAATTGTTCTGGAGCATGAACAAAGCTAAGGGACCATTTTTAATCTCATCAGCTCCAATGCTGATTCTTTTGGGGTGGCCCGTGTCAAGCCACTGAATTTCACCAGCAGCATTGCTTTAGGCATAAAAGATAGTAGTCATGCTTAACTACTCATATCATAAGATTCATGAAGATTCACTGGTTTGTGTTTGTAGCATTTGGAGACAAGAATTTTAAATAAACACTTTCTTATTAAATACTGACAGACTAGTTTCATTATAATTCTAATAAGCTAAGTACCAGAAAATTTGTGCATTCAGTTCTCTACAAAAGTGTCTGTTTCAAACTGATAAGCACACTTCTAAGTTCTGTAGCTGGAACACACTCTATTAATAAAGTATCCTGTACTCCAGGCAGTATCTGGGTACAATGTCTCCTAAAATGTGTGCAGAGTAGACCTTCTGGTTTAAAACTTCTGGTTGTAAATTTTTATTCTTTAATCAGTTAGTATAGTAGCCTTGGATGTTCAGTGGAACATGTCCAACACTTTTCTCTGCCTTTCACGTGCTGTCCATATTTGGGATTTTATCAAAACTCTCAAATTTCCAGGAGTTTAAAAATCAGATGTACATTTTGATTTTTGATGGAATTATTTGGATATTCTTAGAAGCTATGAAATCACAGGCTCCATTTAATGGATCATGATTAGGAGATGTGTACTCATTAATTAGCTTACATTGATAACAGAATGCTAAAATGATGGTCATTTTTGTTTACAGTAAGAACCTACATTTAGGAGGAAAAAAGAAGTGTGTGATAAGTATTCCATTCAGTTTTAAGGACTAGCCAAAGTGATTATTTGTTAGCATTATACACTTGGTACATGCATTACATATCTACTATACTCACACTGAGAAAATGACTGAATTTTTCAAGAACAGAAATTAGGATTTTGTGCACTAAAATTTTATACAGTACACAGCATGCTCACTGCAAGAACCCACTTCTGCTAAGTGGGTGTTAGGTGAGTACTTGGTGCTTACTTTAAAGTGGATCTGTCTTAAAATAGATAATAATATATAATAGGTAGCTCTAGATCTGATATCTTATGAATGTCACTTTTGATTGGGTGCTTTGGGGTGTTAGCACATGTATGAACCTGATTTTAAAATAATAATAAAGGCAGTTAATCATATTTATTCAGATGCTTTGAGAATCCCTGAAAAGTCAGTCATCAGAATATGGGATACTATTCTTTATAAACTAGTAGGATGAACAATCATTAGAAATGCCCTCTTTGAAAGCATCCTCTTCACCCATAGGGAAAAGGAAGCCATCAGTCTTGCATTTAGAGTTTCTAAAATAATTGGAATGGGATGGAGGAGCCCTGGAAACAAAGTAATTTTTTTCTAATAATGAAAGTAAGAGTAGAAATTAAACATGAAACCAACCTATTGATGGTTTTACACAGAAAATATTTATTTCTGTGCTTATGTATCCTTTTTCCATGACTCATTGCTAAGTAAACACTTTCCTTCAGGTTTGCCAGGTACATGCCCTCTGTATAACTGTTCCAAAAGGAAAATCAACAACTGTGATGGCTCACACAGAGTTAGAAATGCAGCACCTGAAACGCAGAGTGATAGGACCCAGAGCACAGGCTGACTTCTCAGATGGTGCTTGGCCTGGTCTCATGGTACTGGAGTTGCCTGAAAGTTGTGACTCAAACTTGCATGAGATTGTCATCACAAATGTGTCCCCCTACCCTCTGAGGGGTACCTCGAGCCTGTGAGGAGGCTGCTTGATGCCCTGCCTGGCAGCCATCTCCCCTTGTAATGTGGGGCAGACAACCTCCACTGCTTCCTGACATGCTGCGTTTGACCACGACTTCACTGAAAAAACACAGATCTCATCTGGACAGAAAACAAAATATCCCAATCACAAATTCTATGTGGGTTGAGATGGGATAAATAGATGTTTAACTGGTCTTGGATTTAAAAAATCCAGTGATTTTCAGTTCCAGACAAGGTGCTAAATGTCATCCAAAACATCAGAGCAGTAATCCCAGTCTCAGAGCCAAAAATTATGCAAATGTACTGAGTAAGATGTAGATGTAAGTACTCCGTCATTCTTTTCTGAAGTCTCTACTTAAGGTACAATTATAGACTTTTAATTCTAGTAAACAAAAATTTCTCTACAGAACAAAAAAAAAAAAAAAAAAAGGAGAAAATTCATGTATTCATGGTGTTTTTGAAATATAAGAAATATAAGATAAGCAAATGAAGTATTTCTCCGCAAAATATATATGTATCAAGAAATTATGTCGACAACATATATATAAGTGGTATTTCAGAATTTTAAACTGTGTGCTGGTTTGATTATTGATGTGTTCATTAAGTAGCAGTTAATGCAGGAGCTATGGTGATGGAAGACCTAACCTGATATTCAAAGAGGTAACTAAAAATCATACATAAGAATACTTCATGTTTTCTAGTCCTTCCTTCTGAGATTTGGGATGCTGTTCCTCTGAGGTTAGTCTTAAGTCATTTTTTAACAGCTCTAATTGCCTAATTAACTGCTCCAATGCAAGGACAAATTTTCTCTCAATACTCACTATTAATTTTCTTATTAATATAAAAAGTCGTTACTTGGAAATTCTTACATAGGATTCCCGGAACTCGCATGAAAATGTTTCCATACTTGGTGTTTTTAATTTTGCAATGGCTAAAAATTCCTTTATATCCTTAGTGACACCAAGCTTATCTGCCATTTGTTTGAGTAAATATTCATTAGTGCTTATATATTAATACAGTGAGCTTTTAACATAGCTCTTTCATATTTAAGCAATACATAATCATTACTATTCACACATTTAAATTTTGTATATCCATGAATGATAATGGGGATAAAGCATCTTTTCTTCCATTGCAGTCTTGTTGCACTGGGCTACAGATAAACTGAAAAATGACAAAAGGAATAAATTAAGATGTCTGAAGTAACAGAATGTAGCTTCATTCATTTTTATTCATCCTGTATGAATGAATCAGGGAATTGTTACCTGTTCAACTGGATTATTGGCCACTTTGTTTCTTTGTTTTAATATATGGATAGTGATTTATTGTTCTTGAATCTGAAAAAAAATGCTCTGGTAATTAAGACAACCTCTCAAACTCATCAGAGTTTTATTCTAAATCTGTTGACTTCTGTGCCAAATTACCCTATATTAATTTTGCATGCATATCAGAAATATGATAATGTAATTTGAACTTTTGCCTCATCTCAATTTAAAATGCAAGCACCTCTTTATTTATAATTCTTCATTAACTTGAAGTTTAAAAAATCTTTACTCAATATTGTATCAGCAAACTGATTTTTATTTTTAAAATGCTACAAAAATTAATCTAAATATATGAGTTGCAGTAATATTTGTTTTCACATATATCTATTTGAATTTCATAGAATAGCTACAATTTGTTTGCCAGTCATAGATCTCAGAGCAGTATGAACATGATTGCTGAAGAGTGGTGTCTGTAGAGCTTGGTTCACACTCAATAAATACATTTTCATCATGTGTGACAGTAAATTGACAGAATATTATAAATTATTTCCAAAGAAAACAGAATTCAATGTGGAAGAGGCATCACCAAAAAGAGAGTAGAGAAGTTGTTCAAGGCAAAGTATTGTAGCAAAATACTCGGAGGAGTGTCTCAAGGACTCTGTGACTGAATATTGCAGGCACTCCTCAAGGAACACTCTGCTCTCCAAAATCTGATGCCAGTCAGCTGTGCCTTGGCCTAAAATGTATTACAAAGGAAAGGAGGGAAAATACTGTGTAGGTTTCTCTCTCCACCTTTAGTCCCCAGTTCAAGTATCCAACGTATAATTTATAGACTGAGACACTTTGCCACAATTGGTTGTTGACGTGATCATTGATGTTGGAGTGTTCATAAATCATTTTATTTATCAATTTCTTGTGAAAAGAATATTTGAAGAAACTTCCAAAGGCTCCTCCTGACCCCATCAAAAACTAGATTTTTTTCAGCATCAGACTGATGTACTTGGGCACCTTTCTTATTTTTCAGTATTTATATATCTTTTCAGTCTCAATTTAGGTATGCATCAGAAAAAAACAAAAAAGCCTTGAAGTAATTATTGGATTTCGTTGACCAATATTTTTAATTTGACTGAGCTAGCAAACCAAAAAAAGAAAGAAAATTTGGTAGAACATATCCCTCTGGACACTATTCATAGAATCTAGTAATGGGATATTATCTGTTCTATTTCCCAAAATTATATATTCATATATAATTCATATTGGAAACTCAACATTTCTTAAAAATTTGTTAACAAGAATTTATTAAGATTATTAACATATGTTAATTACATCTATAATGTAATATTACTTATTTTCTTTCTATTTGTTTTTGAAGAATAACAGTGGCAGGAACCTTAAATGCATAGCAGCAGTAGGGTTTCAAATGGAAATAAAGACAATTCTGAAATCAAGGAACACACAAGACAGACATAGGGACTGCAGGGACTGTCCAGGGACTGCAGAACAGAGTGGGTTTGAATCCAGCTTAACCAAATGTTTGACTGGTCACAGAGACATTCATGGAGTAAGCAATGTAGTTTTTGAAGTTGCATAGTTTAATTTGTGATCTATTTAAGGTCCTGAATGAAGTCAGATGGAAACTGTGAAGACAATATTAAAAAATGAACAGATACATAAAAGAATGAAAATCAGTTTACTACCACTGGTGGAAAATAGATGTGAAAATATGACACCATAGGAGCAATTACTCCACTTGGAATGTTAGACTAATAATATAACAGACAAACTTTAAGAGTGTTCTACCTGAATTTAAGTTAGAGAGTGGAATGGGAGAGTTTTTTTTTAAACCAATGAAAAGAAAGGTAATTTTTTTTTTCCTTGACTTGATTAGTTCATGAGTGTTTACTAAATGTTAATTAAATTCTATATACACATACGGAAATATATTTCAAACTAATCCATTAAAAATAACAATAAAAGAAAACAACAAAAAAACAAACCAATCAAAAAACACAAAAAGGCAAAGTTTTGAAATTGAAAATTAGAATTAAAATTATTTACATTTCCATTATGACTCACAAAAGCTGCTGGAAGTTTATCTCCAAAATTTCTTTATTTATCTATATATTTACATAAAATTTTTAATTCTTACAGAAGTCTCATCGTCTGTTCAGGGTAGCACCAGATTTTGGCAGCACTGGTTCTAAGTATGCTGCCATTGATGACATTACAATAATGCTCATACAGAGAAAAAGATAATCAACTGTTTTTATAAACACACCTAACAAAAAATGTGTATCTCCATGTCTTTCCACGTGGGAATTTACTACCAATGTTAAAATTTAAATTCATCTAATACTGTACAATATACATAATTTATATGTATAATGTACATGTAAATGACTATAAGAAATCAAGAAAATCACTGAAATAGGCAAAGTTGTTTTGGTTTTTTTTTTCCAGTGATAGAAGACTAAATTACATGCAGACAAATGTTGGATAGGGGAAAAGAGAGAAGTATTTTTTTCCTCAGCATATAAGGCAATAATCTTTCAGACAACAAATGCCAGTTTAAGGGGCAATCACTGCAGATGACTGTGGACATATAATTGCCATCATGTAAAATTTTCACAGCAGGACACAACATAGCCAAAACCTATTCAGATTTGACATTCAGATTGACGTCACTGAGTGGGATGCTGAGCTTGAAGGAATATTATTAGGGCCATATCAGCCCCAAAGATCCTGCTGGATAAGTTAGAAAAGGGACAACTTGGCGCTAGGAATATATAAAGATGAATTGGAGAAAAAGAGGGGAAAACAACTTTGGGAGTGAAAGAGAAAAAAAAAACTTGGAATAATGGATTGGACCTCCTGTCTGAGCAACCCCAAAATACAGGAACACTCCTAAATCTTTGAGATATGAATTGAACAAGTCTACCTCTTCAGACATGTAGGCTTACCAGTCAAATTGTAAGAAGACTGAATTAATGTAATTTATATCAAATATCTAGTAAAAGTTCAAGCAAATCTAGAAAGAAAGGAAACTTTTAGATAAGATTTTAAAACTTCTTTAAAAAGTTTTTATATTGACTCAGACTGATTTGAGTGTGACTACAAAGTGACCAGACATTTTTAGGCAACTGATATTAAACACTGCTCAGCTTCTCAAAACTTTCTTGAGAAGAACCAATGTTAATAAAGTATTTCTTCCCTTAAGTGTTATGACTGAGCAGTGTTAATACAAGAATTTCTGTGGCAGTTCAACAGAACAGAGAGGATATGCTGTAGCCAGAAATATACTTTGTCTCGCATTGGGCAGTTTAAACTAGGAGTAAGAAGAGTTTAGTTCATTTTGAGTTTGGGGTTTCTGTTTGTTTGTTTGCTTTGTTTGTTTAGGATTTTTTAGCAATAAGAAGAAAGTGTTAATATCATATTCAGGTGCTCTTTATAATGTGGATCCTACAAAACAAAAGGTGTAGGAGGTCTGCAGTGTCTACCAAATTTCAATGCAATAGAAACACAGCCTACACAACTTACCTTGAATTCCAGCTGACAGGAACCTTCCTGCTATGCACTGCTGAGCAACATCTCCCTTCTAACTGCATTTCAGGAGTAAATTAAGAGATCCTGTTATTATATTTCACTTACATAGAATATACCATTTATGAGGACTGTAACTCCCAAGAACTATGCAAATACCTGCTTATTACTAAGCTTGAAGTGTGTTTTTTAATGGGTGCAACATTTTCTGATGACAGCTCAGGCACAAATTTATATTTTTGAATGAAACAGAGCAAAGAACACTAACTATCTGCCCACAAAATATTGTATAAAGTGGGAAACCTTTCCATGTAAAACCAAAAAACATCCAAAACCTAGAGAGATTAAATCCTAGAAGAATATAGACATAAACTTCTGAGCAACATCTGCAACACTTTGTATCTTCTGCAGCTTCACAGAAGTAAATAATTTCCATATACCAGATTTAGCATTTATTTGTACCTTTTTTTCTCCTTCTTTTTTTAGGATTTTCCTATAAAGAAAAATGTATGAGTAGATGCACACAAGTCTAAAGCAGTGAAATTCTCAGAAAGATAATCTCAATGTTTTTAAAATTCTTTCTTCCCCGTTCAGAATGCAGAGTTAGGTATTAATAATCCCAGATACATCCTCCAGAATTCAAAATGTGTTTAATTTATTGAAATTTTTTAAATAAGCAGACCCTGTTCAAGCCAAAATCCTGCAGCATGTAGCTGTCTAGTACAACTTTGTGTACAATGTGTTCTCTAGCATCCTCTTTCCTTAAGAATGCAGCTGCACCTTGTCCTTGTCAGAGCTCCCGGCTGGGCTCCTTGATGTTGCAGAGCACATCTGCCCGCCCTGACTGAGTCACAAAACTCCTCAGCTGCCTTTTCTCACACCCAGATCCTCCAGACAGGAAAGAGCTCACTCCTTGGGAATCCAGCTCTGTGGGGTATCCAGAGCCCAGAGGGAACCCTCTTGATCACTTCATTTATGGTGTAACAAGTTAAACTCGTGTAAAGTGTCTTTAACCCTCTGGTCTGGTTGCAACAAGGCGACTTGCCTGAAGGCAGTATAAACTGCTGGAGGATTTAGTGTGGGGCTAAGGACAGCTACAATTGAAAGTTATTTTCTGTTTGTTTGTTTTTGTGGGTTTTTTGGTTTTTTTGTTTTTGTTTTTTTTTCTTTTTTCCCCACTGAGATACAAATAATGCTTAATAAAATCACTGGAAGTTCTCTTATGCCAGAAAAAAAATAAAAAATAAAGAAAGAGTTCAGTGCTATAATCTCTGCATTGTGCAGCTTTTGATTGCTATATGTCTCAGACTGCCATCTGTAAAATGGGGATAATAAAGCCTAATTACCTTCCTCCTACAGCTGTTGAGGTTGTCACCTTTCATAATATATGTCAGAGAAGTGCTGAATATAACATTTTCTCAAGACACTTCTCAGCTCACAAATTAAAAAAAAAAAAGATATTTTCATTATCAGATTTATTTTTACCTTAAATTTCAGAAGGAACCCTCTTTCTGGATCGCAGACTCCATTATCTTTATTTCTAATTCAGCAAATGATTTTGCCCAGACTATGTGATATCATGTGCAAAAGCTTGTACATTCATTGACAGTGAGACTGACACTACTAGTGAACAACAATGATTTCAAACATGCTCTTAATAATGATTTTATTTGGAGTATTTTTTTTTAATTTTGATTCATTATTTGGGCTTTTCCTGTCTGATGCAATGACCATGAAGTCTCTCTATAACTTTTTCCAAAAAAAGGATTTTTTTCTATTCTTTGTTGTCCTGTAATTACACCTCTGTTCTGTCAAGGCTGGTGTTAACAATCATTCATCCGATTCACTAACAATCATGATGAAGTTTTCAAAATGAAGTAATGTGTTGATTATATGAAGTGAATTTACTTTTTGTTACCTAGTTTTTAATAGAATGAGAAAATACTTTTTTGATAAAAAAATTACTTGCTATTAATTAGCTTAAAAAAATTATTCTGGAATGACATAATCACTTGAAAAGAATGAAAATGTGGACATTTTTATTGAATTTTAAAGCCCATGTTTTTCATACTAGAAATGGCCAGAATATCTGAAAGTAAGCTCAAAATGATGAAATTTAAGCAACAATAAAAGACAGAGGATAAAACTGTTGCAATTTCAATCTGAAGTTATTTTCATGGGCTTAATTTTAGTTCCTGATAAAAATGGGGGTATGTGTATGAAAATATACTTATTTATTAAATGGAAAAACTGACAGATGTAAACTCCAGTCATGCTAATGAAACTATAATTACAATTCCAACTGATTGATTATAATAGCAGAAAAAAATTATTCAGCTATAAAGACATTGAATCCGTTATTCACTGATGAGATTTATTAGAACTATTCACTACATTACCTGTGTTTTATATTTTTACCCATAAAAGACATTACAAGAGTTACAAGAGGTAGAAAACAAAGCCAAACAAGTATTTACCTATTTTTTTTTCTCTCCAAACATATTACTGAATTAAATTGCCAGAACGAATCAATCTTCATTTAAATTACCATTCTGCAAATTAAAAGAGTAAAACCTTCACCAGCATGCAAAACTTGCAGTCATTTTATAAAATTCTGTAAATATTTTTGAAGACAAATTGCATGAGAGTCTGCACTGTCTTGTCTTTCTCTTTGGATATGATTGGTATTTTCATGGGTGCAGTTGTGGGGGCTGCCTATGGACATGACAGAGCACAAACCACCAGGCTTTTATTGGTCCTATTGAATAGCCTCTGGAATGCCTATTCCTGGACCTTACCACCTTTCTACACCTTGTTGTTGTCAAGGTACACGATCCTTTGTGTGAAATCAAGAAGGATGTTTAAACCAATGCTCCATGGAGGAATAGAGCAAAGAACATTGGCGTTTCCACGAAGGCCTGACATTTTAATATTAGTCGGGCTTAGCTGATTATTCACCTGTACTACCACAAAGGTATACAAAGAGAAATGTACATTTCTGATTCTGCTTTTTCACAACACATAGAAGTAAATTAATTTCTGAAGCCACTGGTGATAATACGTGTTCTGTCTAAAAACCGAAGATGTGTAAGCAGTCCAAAGCATTTCAAAATCAGAATAACTCTAAGCAGTCCAAAGCCTTTCAAAATCTTAGAAAACTCCAACATGTAAAACCTAGTAGATAGAACCTGTACACAGCTCTGAAGCTGTTCCAGCCCTCAGATCTGTGGCTTGTTTTTCTGTGGTGTGGGGATTGTTTTGGCACACATCACGTCGCAGAGTTGGGCCACATCTCCCTGTGCTGCTCCCGTCAGCTGCATCCCTGCACATCCAACAGGAGCCTTGCACTCCTCATTCCAATATTTGCAGCGCAGATGGCAGGACGTGGCAGTGAACAGCAGGGCTCAAACCTGAAGTTCTCCAGTGTTACCCATCTCCACATTTACAGTCAGACTGGCACTCAGATGCAATATGGAATTACAAGGTGTCTGTAATTTTATACTCTTTTTTTTTTTTTTTAACCAACATTCATTTATTTTGATCCAGGCACCATATTTCTGGAGAAATTAGGGTTATTCACTGCTGTGACAAAATAACAAATGTATTTTCCCAAATTCAGGGTATTTTCTTTTTCTCACAAGTCGTTAAACTCATGTTTTATTCTCTGGATTTCTTTTCTATAATTTCCATTCAATAGGAAATGATTCACAGAACATTTTAGAATAGAAAAGTGAAGATAACAAAATATAAAATGTAATGTGTTCATCAATGCGAACATTCTTAATTAAAAGTTTAAAATATACATGGTAGAGAGGAATACAAAGAAAACCCTGATTTTTTTTTTAAATTTGATTAAACACATACTTTTTTGTTTAAAAAAACCCTCAAAAATGTCAAGATAAAAAGGAAATGACATATCAAATGTATTTTGCTATAAAATTATCTTATGTCCTTGGTAAAATTTTAAATTTAACAAAATATTATTCAAGAAATGCACTTAAGCCACTACAGCTGTGAGGAAATAAACTGTGTAAAGTAAGAATATTATTGATTATACAACCTAGTTTTTGAAAACTGTAGACTGTTCTTCAGATAAAGACATGATCTTTGTTTCTCTTTAGCTTTAAACCATCTTGTTAACAAGCAGAAATATAAAAGCTTGCTTTCCTTTCCTGATCCATGAATAAAAATTAGGTTAGAAATGCTGACACAAGATATTTCTAGAATTATGTGTTGAGAAAACTGGAAATAACCCAACACCTCAAAAATAAATTAATTCATTAATATTTTAAGTAGTCCAGGTTTTTTGAAAACATGTATTTTGCATTTGCCTTGTATACAGTATTTTTAAATTCTATTAAAAAAAAAGCAATCAAATATTAGATTATTTTTCCACACTGTTAATTAAAATACAATTTCCTTTTAGAAATAAATTTATTCAAATCACAGAAACAATATTTTAACAACATTTTTAACTCACTTTTTTTAACAATAAATATACATAACCTGAAACAGCAAAGCATAAGATAAGCTCTTTAATTCCTTACATTTGCAAATAATTAATGTTTTTTAGAAAAGTGATTATTATTTTTTAGGTAATAAAGCTAAAACAATAAAACTCAAATCACTTACACAAATCTATAGGGTGGAAATGTTTACATCAAACATTTGCATAAATTGGAAACTACATTCATAAAACTCATCCTGTCCTGAGAAATATTTCTCCCCACTTACCTGACTTACTTAATTCTGCTCATACTTAAATTCAAGCCCAGATAAGGGATTTTTTTCTTTAAGAAAAAGACATTTAAGGTATATATAACTAGCTATTAGCATAGATACAGACACCTCTCAACATAAGTAATTATGCTGAGAGCTGGGATAGAGTCACATTTCTTTATATTCTGTTTGAAATTTCCTTTTTTTCCAGACCTGTTCAGCTTTCTTAGAAGAGGATGAGAGTTACCTCAGAAGAGAAGTGTGGAGATTTGGTCAGATTTTAGGAATGAGGAAGACAGAAACTCATTTCCTTGAGATTAATGAAATATAAAACCTAGTTTAAAATCTAAAATAGCCATTGAACTGTCTTGTCAAATACAGGCACCAAAATTTCTAATGCTAAGCTATCTCAGAAGACAGAAAAAACAACTGAAACCCATGGCATTTTTATACCTAAGATACACATTTGTCTGTCTGTCTGTCTATTCTGAGCAAAAACTAATGTTCCTTCAGAATGAGCGAGCAATGCATTGCACATTTCATGCGCTTGTGTGTGTAGCGAGGACTAGAAAAACCCTAATTCTGTAAAAGTCTGCCAAGATTTCTAATAACAAGCAATAAGAAAGTTGTGACTCCAAAATTAATTGGAATTAACATCAGAGACTGATGACTTTTGTCATTTGTTCAGAGGGGTAGGTCTGGATTTTTTGAATGGGGAAAGCAATGAGGGAAAACAAACTCTCACCATCACCATCGTTGCATCATTCTTTGAGGATGAATTGTGTCCTTCCTATTTTCTTCTCAAGTTATTTTTTCCCCCTATGAATTTTCATTCACTATCCCAGCTGCTAGCATTCTTACCAGAAACTTCTAAATATCACTAAAGAAGCAAAGTTGCAGTTTCTATTTTTAGTTAACATGAGTAGGTTTTCAAGCACTTGTATTGACTTCTGGTACTAATTGCTAGCTCAGTGTAGAGTGTGAGAAGCACAAATAAAACCTAGATATAAAAAAAGATATAAATGAACTCCATCTTCTTTATTTTTCTAATAATTAGCAAACATACTTTGATTTTGTGCTAATGTGGGATGTTCTCTTGAACACCCTTTTATGTTTAATTGCATTGGTTGACTTTTCTTTCTGTATTTAAATTCTTTTCCTTAATTGCCATGTCTTGTATTACAAAAATAGCACTGTAATGATTTCCACATGAATGGACAGAAAATTTAAACACTTCATTGATTTTAAATGTCCTGTAGTTTCTTAAGTCCCAGCTGTAGATACTACAAAATTTTTTCTCAGTATCTGAAGATTTCTTAAATTTTGGAAGTAACTAAATAATCTTAATTTATTCTGTGTTTTTATAATCTACTGTTCCATTGAATGCTAATACTAAGCTAGACCAAGCCTTTTTATTTTTCTTTTCTTTTTTGATATAAAATTCTAATATATCTTTACAAATGTTTAGTTCTTTACCAAGAATAGAAGTAATTAAGGGTTTAAAGGATTAAAGGTATATTTGGCACCCTTCAGTTATATCATAACAATATCCATGGGCTCTTCCAAATAGGATTTTGTGGTATACATTGTAATAGCACACGAGAATAGCTGAAATACCTAGTATTCCTTCCTCTCCCTTTAGTACTGTAGAGATGCAAAAATCTATCATTTCAGAAGAAATTTAGGAAGCAAATCTAATAAAAAAAATTTAAATTGGTAAGATGCAGGATGGGGTTAGTGAAGGCTGAATGCGTTTTCTGTATATAGGATTTGGAGGTGATGGTCTTCTAGTCATGATATCAGTATGGGATTATTTCTTCCCAGGGCAAAACAATCAGCCACTTTCTGATATTTTGATAGATGAAAAAGAAATCCAAAAGGCTCTAAAGATTAATCTCCTCTTTGAATTATATTCTCTTCTCCAGTATTTTGCACTTATGACTGATGATTTGACACGACCCTATGCAAGCAGAAAAATAACAAGATTCTGTATATTGAGTATAGGTTGAGATGTGAGGGAAAACTTGAGTTTGACCTTAGATCTAGAAATCTGAATTTGGAATGCTGACTTGTTGAATCGACTCTCACGAGTCCTCAACACTTTCTCAGGTGTTTAAATCAGAGAGGAAATATCTTTCTAGGAGACAACCTCACCTCCAGTGACAGCTGTGAAGGAACAGGAGAGTTCCTGAGCCCCTCTCCTGCTGGGTGTTGAACATGGCTCCAGCACTACACTTTTATGCCATGAAACCCTCTGTATTATATATTTTTCCTCATCTTTCTGCATTAGATGTATAGAAAGAAGTATCCTGAAAGAAGCTTGGGTGTAAATAGCAGCTGATGAAGTTGTATCTGTCAGGCTGCACAGGGAGGAAGAGGGATAATGAAAAGCAGAAGGAATAGGGAATCTAAACAGGAGTTGACACAGTGACTAGATAAAAAGGGGGTTACAGGGGTCATTTTTAAACTTTTTTTTTTTAATTTCTTGTTATTTGGGCTTTTTTTTAAGATGGCATTGTGATTTATTTCTGTCTTCTTAATTTCAGTGCAAAAGAATTAAAGAAAAGCTGAGAAGGACATAAGTAACATTAAAAATCATGTCTGTGATGGTTAACTTAATGTGGTTTGAATAAGACCTTGTTGATAGACTTAAAAATCTATTTTATCAGATTTGTATTTCAATTATAAGGAAAAAGATGTCTGCTTCTGGGGAAGACAGCATGGGCAGCAGAAGGATTATTTCTATACTTCATTTGTGCAGTTAACATGCTTTTATTATATTATTTAATAGGCCAAAAATGTACTCCTTAGAAGAAATATTATAATTTTCAAAATGCTTCTCATTTCAAATTGATAAACATTTTTTCTTTACTCTGAAATATTTAAGTTTGCAAGCAGAATATTTTCTACCAGAGAATTTTCAAATACATATTTTCTATCCAGTGTTAATGCTTACACTTTTAAAAGCCATTAACATTTGTTAGCATAAAGAGCTGATTCGAAGCTAAAAAGACAGAGATTTAAAACTTCTGTTCCCAGGAATATATATACCACACTTAGACATCAAAGTAATTCAAAGAAAATGTAAAATATTTTTACATGAATGTGCATACTATTTTACATACCTGCAGAGACTCTACAAATATGTGCAAGGATTTAGCTGTCATACCTTTCTCTTGACTCTTACTATAGCACATTAAATATTTGAGTCAAAAATCAAATACTGAATGTATGCTGAACATATACTGGAAAATCTAAATAGTATTTTGAAGTATTTACATTTTCTTTTTCATCAATAGAAACATGCCTTGGGATTGCTTTCCTTTCCTGTCTTAAATTAAAATGAGGGTTGGTTATTTTGGTTTGTTTTGGGTTTTTGTGTGTAGGTTTCTTTTGCTCTTTGTTTGGATTTGGTGGGGTTAGGGTTATTTTTTTGCACAGAGAAAGTCCTTGTCTTAATAGAAATTATATGAGACATTAATTTTCTAGAGGTGCATTTCCATGTAGCAAATTTGATGAAAAATTCACTCCAGGAAAGAGTTTATTTTTATTTTTTTTTAAGCCTGCACTACAAAGACATCAGCAGATACCGGTAAAAATTTTTCAAGTAATAATTGCTATTTATTTCAGAAAATTAAAACCAAACAATAGTCAAATAATGCTTCAAAGAAAAAAAAAAAACAAAACTTAAAATCTTATTTTTTTTGCTAAACAGTGCGTGTGATTTACTGGGCAGTAAATAAAGAACAAGTATCTCTGTTATTGGTAAGCTGAGAGGTAATTTGTTTTTACTTCTCTCAAAAAGATAAGTTGCGTATTCCTGAACATTTCACTTTGATCCATTAACTCTCACCCGTTATACTGTGATTGCATGGATGAATTGCAAAGAGCCTGTGTCAGATAAATTGCCAAGAAAGGAGCACAGTGGTTTTCCCAAGAACAAATATTTCCATTTGAAATTCACCAGAAGCTCACTGCGTGCACAAATATTTCTCAGTTTTAAAAGACTACAGATGGGCTATTTGAAGTACATCTAATTATGCAAAGTGCTGGCCACCTCCCTTTCCTCCTGACTATATAAACTAACCACAAATGTCAGTTTTAACTGGTGGGTTATCCTTTTCTCCTGGAGCATTTCCAGATTTGTTTGTGGCACATAACACTCCATCTCTTGTCGTTTCCTGGATCTAAGCTTTTCTCCTTTTATTATTTCACTGGCACCATTTCTAGGAATTGATTTGTGTCTTAATTCCCCCTAACAGCAAAGAGCCCCTGTGTGCCAACTGCAGTAGACCTGCAAAGATCACCGCTGACATCTCCATGGTATCTTCAGCCAAATCCCCGAGTATCAAACATGTCTTGTAGCTTATTTCTGCAGATTTTCCCAGATACAACACTTGAAAGGAAAAGATGAATTTTTAGAGGATGTTGTAAGCAACAACAACAAAAGTCACTCTGTAATTTGGGCAATAAAACCAAAATCCCACCTTTGGCAAAGAAGCAATTGTACACGAAATCCTGCCTGAAATTTCTTTTCCCTAAAGAGCAATTTTGTCCTCCTGAAGCACTAGGTAAACTTTTATTTCAGACACACTTCTCCAAGTCAAAATTTCCTTGAGCTTTATGGAGAGTGTCTCATTGCTAAGCCTCAGTATGAAATATCCTCCTTTCCCACACCTGTAGGGGAAGTTATTTATTGTCTTGAGAAAAAAAACAATTCAGGCAGTGTTGGTTATAACACTGATATTTCTTTTCTGCTGTTGTTCCCTTTGTGGTTAAATTCTACTCATTCAGTTCTCATCCTACATGAAAAATGTGCTGAAAACTGTTTATTTTGCCTTTTACTCTTTTAATTATAACTATAATGAAGTGCTTGTATTTGATAAAAAATCTATGAATAAGTTAATTATTCATCAAACAATCTCACTTCCCTGGTCCGTGGCAAAATATTTGTGCTATATAGATCCTAATATTCTACATGTTTTCTCTGAGTCTACATGAGTTTTGCCATTCTGAGTGGGTAGTGGGTCAAAACCCACCCAGAACCTTAAACTTTCTCCTTGGCAGAAAATACAACTTGTACCAATTTTTAATTGAAGGAGATCTGTCAGTCTGTGTATATAAGTTTATGTTAAATAGATACACTATTTATTCTGATTAAAATTACTCAGATTTTCAATAGAAACTAAAAACTATCTAAATCTTTTACAGTATAAAAAAATATATATTTACTGCTGTATGCATTTTCTGCAATTATAAGTCAGCTATATATAAGTAAGTTTGCCCTAATATACCTGTACAAAAGAGAGGCTTTGCCATTGGTGCCTGGGGCAGTGTTGGCAATATAAATGCACGTAATATAGAATTGTGACAGAAACTGGCACAGGTGATGATGGTTTTTGCAAGCATTAAAGTATTTGCATATCTATTGCATGACACCTTGCTGCAGTTATTCTTTTCCCCTAGTGCAGTTGTTAGGTAGCTTGTGCCCCGACCCAAAAGCTGAAGTCAAAGTGAAGATATTTTTCTGCTTGTCTTATTTCTGTGAGGGTTTCAGCATGTATCCCAAAATGATGTTCCCCCCATTTCAGCAGGAACTCTTGCCATATCCCTACAATTCCCTTTGGTTTATTTTTCCCCCTACAGCTTTGTGGCCCCTACTTTTAACCTAGAACTAAACTTATTTATGTACTTACAAAAAAAAAAAAAAAA